>CABFWB010005087.1:16462-36351 GCA_902151455.1 Timema bartmani
AGAGTATTCCGGTAATGTAAGTGTACCGTAGCGTTATGGAAACATTAAAACTAAGTACATACACAAGAAGTAATAATAATAATAATATTGCGCATTTGGGCTACATCATTCGTAGCCCAGTTTGTGGAAATATCAGCCAGTACTAATGTACCGTTGACCGAATGTACTATTAGTCCATCCTTTCCTTGGACGCTCATTCCATGTCCTTATGAGATGAGGTGATGATGATGGTATGATGGTGATAGTGAGTATGATGGTGATAGTGAATATGATGGTGATAGTGAATATGATGGTGATAGTGAATATGATGGTGATAGTGAGTATGATGGTGATAGTGAGTATGATGATTTGAAACCAGTGGAAACACAAACCTAACTTAAGTCTAACCAAACCCTGGAAGTGCATATATAATTTTCTTAGAAATAGACATATCTGACAGGTAGTATAGTAACTAGAACTACTTTCGCGTGTTTATACGTCAAGCCATGTAATCTGCAGTTGTCACTTTTGATAGATATTATCATTAAGTATAAAATATTAATAATTATATAGTGAAATGATATCAATTTTGACCGCAAATAAAATATAGGTTTGTATTTAATAGAAGTTACTCCAAATATTCATCCTTAAAAATATGAAGGGGATATATATAACGCAAGATAGGTAGAGAATGAGAGAGATGAAGAAGAGAGAAAAAAGGAGAAAGCGGGAAGGAGGGGGAGTCCATCTAGTGTGACCTAACCTAACCTAACTTGTTACAGTTTTGGGTAGTCTACGTGCTGTATGAATCCATGTTACAGTTCTGGGCAGCCTACGTGACATCTAGTGTGAACCTACCTTGTTACAGTTCTGGGCAGCCTACGTGACATCTAAGTATGAACATACCTTGTTACAGTTCTGGGCAGCGTACGTGCCGTGCGAGTCCCAGTTCAAGGACGCAGTGCAGATGACCCTGGAACAGGTAGACGTCATCCGACGCCTCACCAACAAGTACTCCACCCTGACGCTGTGTGTCTCAGCTGCTGGTCAGTTCCTCCTTGTATCCTTGTAGCTGCTTGTTACATAGACATCGAGAGCAACAGGTCTCTTTGTTTATCTGGTTGTATCTTTAGCTCTTTTTTATCTAGTTGTCTCTTTAGCCCATAGTTTATATGGTTGTATATTTAGATCTTTGTTTATCTAGTTGTCTATTTAGCCCATTGTGTATCTAGTAGTAAATTTCGCTCTTTGTTTATCTAATGGTATACTTAGCTCATTGTTTATCTAGTTATATCTTTAGCTCTTTGTTTATCTAGTTGTCTCTTTAGCCCGTTGCTTATCTGGTTGTATCTTTAGCTCTTTGTCTAACTAGTTGTACCTTTAGCCCATTTTTTATATAGTTGTATTTTTAACTCTTTGTTTAGCTAGTTGCAGTTTTAGCCCTTTTTGTCTCAAGTGTTTTTTAACTCTTTATTTATATGTTTGTCGATTTAAGCGTTTTTTAAATCTAGTTGTATATTTAGGGATTTGTTTATCCAGTTGTGTCTTTAGACCTTCGTGTCTCGAGTTTTTCTTTAGCTCTTTGTTTATAGTTATCTTTTTAAGCGTTTTGTTTATCTAATTTTATCTTTAAAGCTTGGTTTATCTATTTGTGTATGTAGATCTTTGTTTATCTTGTTAGTGTATAATCCGAACGGGTAATAATAAGACGCGGTGCTAAGTATTATTTATCTTGTTGTGTATTTAGCGTTTTTAAATATAGCTGTCTATTTATCGAATTGTTTATCTAGTTGTATATTTAGAGTTTTTTTAAAATATAGCTGTCCATTTATCTTATTGTTTATCTAGTTCTCTTTTTAGTGCTTTTATTAGCTGTTTCTTTAGCTGTTTGTTTAGCTAGTTGTTGATCTAACTCTTTTTGTACCTCGTTATCTCTTAATCTCGTTTATATAGTTTTACCTTTGAATATCTTTTTATATAATTGAATCGTTAGGTAGCTGATTAATTAGCTCTTTGCTTAACTAGTTGTCTCTGTAGATAGTTTTTATATGTTTTCATTAATCTGGTTTCTACTGTAACTACTCGTTCGTTTATCTAGCTGTTAGTATTTTTAGATTATTTCCTCTAGCTACTGCTTCTTGGTCTGTCTCTGGAGATATTATCTAGCTATATGTTACTGGATACCGTCAAGTAGTTTGTCCTGTTAGCTCGTCATGTAATGCCCGGTTCTCTGAAACTTCCTGGAAAGTCCAAACCTCTCGGGCTCACTCTGTCCATACTCGAGCAAGATATCTTGGTCGGAACAATCTCCAAGTGGGGTACGTCTATCTATTCACAAATGCCGACATAATATTTGGAGATACTAATGAAGGGTAAAAACTCTCCCGTAAAAGAGATGAATAAAGTTATAAAAGTTAACGGATGCCCCTCCACCTTGTGCTTGTAAGATATTATCTCGTCACGCCTAACGAACGCTCCGTTTCTCTTATTCATTTCATTCAACAGGAACGCTCCGTGTAAGAATACTGAATAAGTAATGTGGCGATGGGGAGTCAAATGGGGTCTTCTACACGAGGGTTACTAACACGCGAGGTGTTAAACTAATTTGTTTAAAAGATGAATTACTACAGGATTTTAAATATAACAGAACACGTAGTTGTTAAATTGGAAGTGAGTGAGGAGGCAGGGGGTAGGCAGTGGGAGGAGATACATGGTGTAGGTTCCCGATTGAAATATTGTTTAGGGACTTTTCTGGGACGTGTTCTCCAACTGGGCACTTTAATGGAAGTGTTCTCCATCTGGGCACTTTAAGGGAAGTGTTCTCCAACTGGGGACTTTAAGGGACGTGTTCTCCAACTGGGCACTTTAAGGGACGTGTTTTACAACTAGGCACTTTAAGGAAAGTGTTCTCCAACTGTGCACTTTAATGGAAGTGTTCTCCAACTTAACACTTTAAGAGACGTGTTCTCAAACTGGGCACTTTAAGGGTGGTTTCATATTTTTAAACTGTCTAGCTTTGCTTTGGCTAAACTATATAATTATATATATATATATATATATATATATATATATATATATATATATATATAAAGAACAGAACAAACAAAACAAAATATAAGAGAAAATAATATAACAGAATAATAATATTAGAGAACAGGGTAAAATATACCGACCAGAGTATACAGAACAAAATATACAAGACATAATATACATTGCAGAATATAAATAACAGAAAAATACATAATATAATAGAATATACAGAACATAACATAACAGAATGCACACATTTTGGTGTGATCAAACACCGTATACACAGCTGTGCTCTCACAATGTTTTAATGTTATTAATAAAACATGGAATCATGTATTCCTTACCTTCACCCTCCAATCTTTGATCTTCGCTCCAGACAAACAATATCCTCAGCGCTGCGAGCTTCGTTTGTCGGAGGATTATAACACAATTAGGTCGCTCTTTGCTTAATCACAAAGCACTCTTAGAATTTGCCACATTAGCGAGGCTCCACTACCTCTTTGAGACGGCTTGAGCTGCCCATGGCAATATTCAGGAATGTTGTACCGCTATACATAATCGTGCTATTATTGGTGGTCGAACATCAAACATGTGTTTAGATGCGACTAGCCAGTTTGTGTTGGATGTAGTCAGTGGTAACATACACAGTGTAGTCAGTGGTAACATACATTGTGTAGTCAGTGGTAACATACATAGTGTAGTCAGTGGTAACTTAAACAGTGTAGTCAGTGGTAGCATACACAGTGTAGTCATTGGTAACATACATTGTGTAGTCAGTGGTAACATACACAGTGCAGTCAGTGGTAACATACACAGTGAAGTCAGTGGTAACATACAGTGCAGTTAGTGGTAACATACACAGTGTAGTCAGTGGTAGCATACACAGTGCAGTCATTGGTAGCATCCATTGTGTAGTCAGTGGCAAAATACACAGTGCAGTCAGTGGTAACATACCCAGTGCAGTCAGTAGTAACATACACAGTCCATTCAGTGGTAACATACATTGTGTAGTCAGTGGTAATGTACACAATGTAGTCAGTGGTAACATACATTGTGTAGTCAGTGGTAACATACATAGTGTAGTCAGTGGTAACTTAAACAGTGTAGTCGATGGTAACATACACAATATAGTCAATGGTAGCATACACAATATAGTCAATGGTAGCATACAAAGTGCAACATGTTTGACTACGAAGCAATCTTCCACTCTCACATGAAAGTTAAGTAAACTGTCTCATGCTTTTTTTGTGTTTCAGATATACTATCAGCGCACGCCAGTCAGCAGATGTGTTCGCTGATTGGAGTGGAGGGCGGCCACTCTCTGGCAAGCAGTCTCCCCGTGCTGAGGACACTCTACAATGTCGGAGTTCGATACCTGACTCTTACTTCCACCTGCAACACGCCTTGGTGAGCATTTAATCGTGAACACCTACCAAATACACCGACCAGGCTTTCAACATAGGCTCAGGGAAAAGTCTGTGTAATATACATTGCATTGGCTATCAATATACGAAGACAATAAAGTCCCTGCAATATATATTATACTGGTTATCAATATACGAACACAATAAAGTCCCTGCAGTATATATTATACTGGTTATCAATATACGAACACAAGAAAGTCCCTGCAATATATATTATACTGGTTAACAATATACGAACACAAGAAAGTCCCTGCAGTATATATTATACTGGGTGTCAGCACATGAACACGAGAAAGTTTGTGCAGTATATATTGTATTGGGTGTCAGCAAATGAACATGAGAAAGTCTGTGCAATATATTTTGTACTTACTACTAATATATAAACGTGAGCCAGTTTGTTCAAATTAGTTCATTTGTATTTATTTAGGTTAAATTAATCAAAATGCTCTACACACCCTTATATTCGCTGCAAATAAATTTTAAATAGTAATCTCATTTTATAATCAAATTAGTCTGTGTATTTCACTATTTCATTTTTTATCTGGTTGCAAATATGAGAATATTTGCAAGCCCGGGGTCGAGAATGAGCTTGTGAAATATGAACGAAGCTATGACGTAGACCAGACCCAAAGTTCACACTTTTATCACGGAACAACTCATCCGCCATGCACCATGACCGATGAATGTTGCAAAGTTCAAACCGGAAGTGAATCCCTTGACACGCGGGGACGTGACAGATGAAAACGTATACATGGTACTGAAAATTAATTACCTTCACAGTCGCAAACAAATATAATACTAACTTTTTATAATAGCTCGTTTGTTTGTTTTCAGCTCAACCTATCTCCTTTTTTTTCTCTTAGTTAAATGGCCTTTTTTTTAGTACTCTAGTTATAAATTATCTAAAGGTGACGCATGTAATATTACTTTTCATGGCAGGTTTTCAGATCCATTTAACTGTGACGTAGACAATTACTCGCTCAACATGGTAAAAGCCCTAATTTAATCCTTCAATCGTATTTTGACATCTGAAGTATATGTACAATTTTACACTAACCTTAATTTGGGCACATATATTCCTAAATTATTGCTCTACGTGATGGTGTAAATAAAATAAAAATATATCAAGGCACATCCTACTTATATATAAAAATGGGTTTTTGACTGTTACTCTTTCACGCAAAAACTTTTCCCCCGATTGTTATGAAATTTCGCATGGACATAACTCAGAAATCCACTTTACATGTAAAATAATTAAAATTTACGCCCGTATTATTTTTTCAAAGTGGCGGTTGAAGAATACTACTTTTGGATTTTACTTACCCTCAGTTTCTGTTAGTTGGATTTTAATTTTATCAAATTTGAAAGGTTCCTAGATGTAGATTAAAGATTACGGACATCTTTAAAGAAAATGGTGGCTATAGAACACCACGTTTTTAGTCCGTTCAGAGCTATAACTTCTAAACAATGGTAAGCCGAGTCATATCGCAGCCAGTAATAATAATATATTTATCTAAAGATAATCAAGGGACGAGATCTGGTCGTGTTACAAATCACAGCCCATGGAAAACACGTGTAACTAGACAGTATATAGCATACCGATATACAATCAAAACATCACATTTAAATATCGTTCTTTTTACTTTCTCTCTATCTTACAGGTAGAGAAAGTATGGTGATCGTCAAAAAAATCGAACTCGAGATTTTGATGAATTTTGACGTTTCATGACTTCCTGAATCCGAAAAAGTGGTTTTTGAATTTCCGTCTGTCTGTCTGTCTGTCTGTCTGTCTGTACCTCCAACTAGAGCCTAAACTATTTTACCGATTGAGCTGAAACTTGATATCTAGGGTTTTCATAGGGTTGCCCCGAGGGGTTTTTGGAATTGGATATCTACCCCTAAAATTAAGGGTAGTTTACTGAAGGGAAAAAAGAGAAAAAGTCGATTTTCTCAAAATCGGCTCTAACGATTTTGATTAAATTTCATTTATGAACATTAATAAATATTCCAAACAAAATGGCTACTCTCAATATTTCGGCAAAATGGCTTTAAGGGCTCCGGTCTGATGCGTAAATTAACATTTTTTATAATAGCTCCGAAACTATTTGAGATATGAAATTACTTAGCATTACAAATATGTATATATATTTATAATACAAATATTTTATTCGAAACATATTTTTATAAAATCAATAATTTTCAATCTATACGCAATTATATATATATTTTTAGCTTTTTGGACATTAAAGCTTAAGTATTGCGATCGTAAAAAAAACTAACCTGAAATGTTGATGGATTTCGACGTCTCATGACCCCCCGAACCCTAAAAAATAGTCTTTGCAATGCCGTCTGTCTGTGTGTCTATTAAAACTTAAAATTAAGGGTAGTTTACTGAAGGGCAAAAAGAGAAAAAGTCGATTTTCTCAAAATCGGCTCTAACGATTTTGATTAAATTTCATTTATGAACATTAATAAATATTCCAAACAAAATGGCTACTCTCAATATTTCGGCAAAATGGCTTTAAGGGCTCCGGTCTGATGCGTAAATTAACATTTTTTATAATAGCTCCGAAACTATTTGAGATATGAAATTACTTAGCATTACAAATATGTATATATATTTATAATACAAATATTTTATTCGAAACATATTTTTATAAAATCAATAATTTTCAATCTATACGCAATTATATATATATTTTTAGCTTTTTGGACATTAAAGCTTAAGTATTGCGATCGTAAAAAAAACTAACCTGAAATGTTGATGGATTTCGACGTCTCATGACCCCCCGAACCCTAAAAAATAGTCTTTGCAATGCCGTCTGTCTGTGTGTCTATTAAAACTTAAAATTAAGGGTAGTTTACTGAAGGGCAAAAAGAGAAAAAGTCGATTTTCTCAAAATCGGCTCTAACGATTTTGATTAAATTTCATTTATGAACATTAATAAATATTCCAAACAAAATGGCTACTCTCAATATTTCGGCAAAATGGCTTTAAGGGCTCCGGTCTGATGCGTAAATTAACATTTTTTATAATAGCTCCGAAACTATTTGAGATATGAAATTACTTAGCATTACAAATATGTATATATATTTATAATACAAATATTTTATTCGAAACATATTTTTATAAAATCAATAATTTTCAATCTATACGCAATTATATATATATTTTTAGCTTTTTGGACATTAAAGCTTAAGTATTGCGATCGTAAAAAAAACTAACCTGAAATGTTGATGGATGTCGACGTCTCATGACCCCCCGAACCCTAAAAAATAGTCTTTGCAATGCCGTCTGTCTGTGTGTCTATTAAAACTTAAAATTAAGGGTAGTTTACTGAAGGGCAAAAAGAGAAAAAGTCGATTTTCTCAAAATCGGCTCTAACGATTTTGATTAAATTTCATTTATAAACATTAATAAATATTCCAAACAAAATGGCTACCCTCAATATTTCGGCAAAATGGCTTTAAGGGCTCCGGTCTGATGCGTCAATTAACATTTTTTATAATAGCTCCGAAACTATTTGAGATATGAAATTACTTAGCATTACAAATATGTATATATATTTATAATACAGATATTTTATCCGAAACATATTTTTATAAAATCAATAACTTTCAATCTATACGCAATTATATGAATTTTTTTAACTTTTTGGACATTAAAGTTTAAGTATTGCGACCGTAAAAAAAAACTAACCTGAAATGTTGATGGATGTCGACGTCTCATGACCCCCCGAACCCTAAAAAATAGTCTTTGCAATGCCGTCTGTCTGTGTGTCTATAAAAACTTAAAATTAAGGGTAGTTTACTGAAGGGCGAAAAGAGAAAAATTTGGTTTTCTCAAAATCTGCTCAAACGATTTTGATTAAAATTCGTATCTAGGCGTTGATTAAGATTATAAATAAACTGGCTATTTTCATTTTCCTATGAAAATGATTTTTAGGGTACTTTACAGAAGCGTTAATTTCCGTATCTCCACAACTATTTGAGAAACTAAACAACTTATCATTGCAAAATTGTAGGACTATTAGAAATAAAAAACTTTTATTTGACATATATTTTTATAAAAGCAACAGTTTCTGAGATATTTGCAAATATATTAATACAATTTTGTGAGCTTTAGTTGTAAACATATACTACTTAAGTCTTAACGCAATAATTCTCCAATGCCATAGAGTAATTAAATATAAGTATCTAAAAAAGTATGTTATTTTTCCTTAAAGCTCTTAGGAGAAATGTTTGCATAGCAATGATCTATCTCCATTTTAGACTCAATAGTCAATATTTACATTTTTTATTGGTCAAAATGTATAAATGAATAATTAAATATCAATGCGATGACTTGAAGATCTGCAACACCTTATAAAATGTTAAAATTTTAACCAGAAATCGAAATTTTAATACGAAGTGTTGACCCTTGTGGAAGACATTAAACTGTTTGAAATGCTCTTAGGTGGACAAAGATGCGCCTCTTTTCTCATTGATTCTATATCATTGTATATTATTTTATGCGTGTTCTTATGTGGAGTGGTGATGATACAATGTACATTATTCCGTTCAGAAATCTTACGAGTTTATAGAAAGAGAGAGAAAGTCTGTGCGGTGCGCCGTACCATTTATTTTTAATCTCTTTGTTTGCGTTTCGGAATCAGGCGGGGAAAAAAATTGTCAGCTTTAGAGTACGAACTAAGGAACTATAACTGCTTCAAATTGGCTTCACCCACTTCGTTGGCCACGTGGTCTAACGCGCTACTTTCGCAGTAGACTAGGTTATCAATGACGGGAAGATCAAGGTTCAAATCTCAGTCGGATGTAATAATGGTGGTTTTTCCACTCTCCTTACACGCCAATGCGGGTAGACTTTCTCTACATCAGCGTAATTTAGTACATAGGCGTATAGCCCGAATGGGTAGTAAGACGTGGTGCTAAAAACAAACATGGTGTTCATACAGAAACCCTCGTTAGCAACGAACTTCAAGCTAATAAGGAACCTACAAATAATACAGGCTTAAAGTAACGTTGGAGGTTTGATGTAAATATCATGCGTGGTCCAAGACTACAGAGCTTCTAACTGGAACTCACCATATTACAGAAATGTGTCCTGCCTCACAGTGAGTGTTGCTGGAGTTTGGGTAGGCAAAGGGTTTTTATTTCAAGATATTTACAAACACTTTCTGATCCTTCTGTTCGTTTGGTGTTCTCAGGGCTGACTGCTCCAATGAGGACAACTCCGGACGTAAACCGGAACACAACGGACTAACCAGTTTCGGTAAGGTCAGTAAACAATCTTTGTTTAACTTAGGTCAGTAAACAATCTTTGCGGTTACTTAAGATCAGTAAACAGTCTTTATTGTTAACTTAGGGCAGTAAACCATCTTTGTTATTAACTTAGGTCAGTAAACAATCTTTGTTGTTAAATTAGGTCAGTAAACAATATTTGCTGTATAACTTAGATCAGCAAACAATCTTTGTTGTTAATTTAGGTCAGTAAACAATACTGGCTGTTAACTTAGTTCAGTAAACAACATTTGTTGTTAACTTAGGTCAATAAACAATCTTTGTTATTAACTTAGGTCAGTACACAATATTTGTTATTAACTTAGGTCAGTAAACAATCTTTGTTGTTAAATTAGGTCAGTAAACAATATTTGCTGTTAACTTAGGTCAGTAAACAATCTTTGCTGTTACTTTAGATCAGTAAACCGTATTTGTTGTTAACTTAGGTCAGTAAACCATCTTTGTTATTAACTTAGGTCAGTAAACAATCTTTGTTGTTAAATTAGGTCAGTAAACAATATTTGCTGTATAACTTAGATCAGTAAACAGTATTTGTTGTTAACTAACGTCAGTAAACAATCTTTGTTGTTAATTTACGTCAGTAAGCAATCTTTGTTGTTAATTTAGGTCAGTAAACAATACTGGCTGTTAATTTAGATCAGTAAACAATATTTGTTGTTAACTTAGGTCAATAAACAATCTTTGTTGTTAACTTAGATAAGTACAAAATCTTTGTTGTTAACTTAGATAAGTACAAAATCTTTGTTGTTAACTTAGATCAGTAAACAATATTTGTTGTTAATTGATGTCAGTAAACAATATTTGTTGTTAATTTGGGTCAGTAAACAATTTTTGTTGTTAATTTGGGTCAGTAAACAATTTTTGTTGTTAATTTAAGTCAGTAAACAATCTTTGTTGTTAATTTAGGTCAATAAACAACCTTTTTTGTTAATATAGCTAAGATTAGGGCATAATTGAAGACTTGTATTGTATTACAGAGTGTGGTGAAGGACGTGTATTGTGTTAAAGAGTGTGGTGAAGGACGTGTATTGTGCTACACAATGTGGTGAAGGACGTGTATTGTGTTACATAGTGTGGTGAAGGACGTGTATTGTGTTACAGAGTGTGGTGAAGGACGCGTATTGTGTTACAGAGTGTGGTGAAGGACGTGTATTGTGTTACATAGTGTGGTGAAGGACGTGTATTGTGTTACAGAGTGTGGTGAAGGACGTGTATTGTCTAACAGAGTGTGGTAAAGGACGTGTATTGTGTTACAGAGTGTGGTGAAGGGCGTGTATTGTGTTACAGAGTGTGGTGAAGGACGTGTATTGTCTAACAGAGTGTGGTGAAGGACGTGTATTGTCTAACAGAGTGTGTTGAAGGACGTGTATTGTGTTACAGAGTGAGGTGAAGGACGTGTATTGCCTGACAGAGTGTGGTGAAGGACGTGTATTGTGTTACAGAGTGTGGTGAATGACGTGTATTATCTAACAGACTGTGGTGAAGGACGTGTATTGTGTTACAGAGTGTGTTGAAGGACGTGTATTGTGTTACAGAGTGTGGTGAAGGACGTGTATTGTCTAACAGAGTGTGGTGAAGGACGTGTATTAGTGTTACAGAGTGTGGTGAAGGACGTGTATTGTCTAACAGAGTGTGGTGAAGGACGTGTATTTTGTTACAGAGTGTGGTGAAGGACGTGTATTGTGTTACAGAATGTGGTGAAGGACGTGTATTGTCTAACAGAGTGTGGTAAAGGACGTGTATTGTGTTACAGAGTGTGGTAAAGGACGTGTATTGTGTTACAGAGTGTGGTGAAGGACGTGTATTGTGTTACAGAGTGTGGTGAAAGACGTGTATTGTGTTACAGAGTGTGGTGAAGGACGTGTATTGTCTAACAGAGTGTGGTGAAGGACGTGTATTGTGTTACAGAGTGTGGTGAAGGACGTGTATTGTCTAACAGAGTGTGGTAAAAGGACGTGTATTGTGTTACAGAGTGTGGTGAAGGAGATGAATAGGCTTGGGATGATGGTGGATCTGTCCCACGTCTCTGTCAAGACAATGAAGGATGCTCTGAAAGTGTCCAAGGCCCCTGTCATATTCTCCCACTCCTCCGCTAGAGCGCTCTGCAATGACACCAGGAACGTGCCAGACCACGTCCTGAGGCTATTGGTGAGTCATTGATAGTGTGCAGGGTATCAGTTGTGTGTCACTGTCCTATTACAGTTTTGTCAGGAGTGTCACTATCCTAGCACAGTACTGTAAAAAGTGTCACTGTCCCAGTACAGTCCTGTCAGGAGTCTCACAGTCCTAGTACAGTCTTATCAGCAGTGTCACTGTCCTAGCACAATACTGTAAAAAGTGTCACTGTCCTAGTACAATCCTGTCAAGAATGTCACTGTCCTAGTCTAGTCTTGTAAGAAGTGTCACTGTCCTAGTACAGTCCTGTAAGAAGTGTCACTGTCCTAGTACAGTCCTGTCAGGAGTGTCACTGTACTAGTACAGTCGTGTGTGTTTCAGGCAGTGAATGGTGGTCTTGTCATGGTCAACTTTTACTCCCACTTCCTGACCTGCAAGGACGCGTCTACTGTGGGAGATGCTGTAGGTGAGTGTGTCGGGGTCTCGTGGAGCATCCAGACTGGTGTGTGTGTGTGTGTGTGTGTGTCAAGCTCACTAACCGTGTTCTATTTGCCCGCAGCTCACATCGAGCACATCAAGAAGGTTGCCGGAGTGGACCACGTGGGTTTGGGAGCGGGATATGACGGCATCAACTAGTGAGTACAGGGTTACCCTGGGACAAAGGAGGATATGGACTGCCGCAACTACTTTCAACTGAAATAAAACTAGCCATTCAATCCTAAAAGATTGTTTTCATTACATTTTAGTCAAAAGTTCCCGTGAGTGAATCTGTACTTGCCCAGAATACATTATTTGTGAACAAATACGAGGGCATTAAATGTAAAATTGTCTCGTTTGTTGTTCATTGGGGTAGTTTGTAATAATAATAATAATAATATAATTTTACTTTACTGTATCCCTAAATTTCCCCTCACATCTAAGAGCTATACTCTACTCGCAGACATTGAGCAAGAGCATGCTGACAGGATCTTATAGTGGTAGCAGTTTTAATATTTGTATCAAGAGCATTCCAGAAACGAGTTCCAGCAACAGTAAAAGAGAGAAAATAGATGTTAGAGTTGTGAAGAAGGATGGAGAGTGTGTGGGTGTCACGTGAGCAGGTACATCAAGTAGGACTAGATGTGAGGAGAGGTATTGAGGATAGCCCGTTAGCAATATTCTATTTGTTTTATAAACAATCTCTTAAGCCAAACTTTAAATGATTTGCATATTTAATACTGACTTTTACTAGCTTTGTAATCTACACGAGTATCGAAAGGAGGATATTTTAACAAATTCAAATATATAAAAATAATATATTCCCGGATATTGTCTAATAATTTTAAAATCTTTTTGCTCACGTCGGTATAAATTATAAGCTTATATTTAAGTGGACTGCATTGGGACGTAACCAGCTAAGCTTCAGTGTTATCTATGAATGTATGTTGAGGGCCACCGTATTTACAGTCCCGGGGCCGCTTAGAACCCGCTAGTCCGCAGCTAGTAGCTTAGTGGTCAGGGCTGCCGAAAAACACAGCGTGTGTTGCTGGAGTTGAGCTAGGTCAAGGTTGTTTAGTTAGAGATATTTGACCTGCACTTTATGAACCAAATAAAAAATGGAGTGAAGCAGGGGATTTCTCTCTCACCATTACTAGCCTATGTGTAAAGTTAATGGAAATGGTGATGAACAAAGTGGCAGGAACCTCGAGGAGGAAAGAACACCATGATGTTTGCTGATGACGTGATGGTATGAAGGGAGGAGGAAGAGGAAGTACAGGAACAGCAACAGGAATGGAATGAGGAACTGAAAGAGTGTGGAATGAAATTTAGCATATCAAAGTGTGAAGTGATGTTAATGACAAGGAAGAAGATAAGGCCTAATAAAGCTATAAGGTTGTATGGAGTATAGAGGACAGCAGGGAGAGTTGTTCTATAGGTGTGTAAGAGACCTTCTATGGAGAGTTGTTCTATAGGTGCGTGAGAGACCTGCTATGGAGAGTGGTTCCATAGGTGCGTGAGAGACCTGCTATGGAGAGTTGTTCTATAGGTATGTAAGAGACCTTCTATGGAGAGTTGTTCTATAGGTGTGTAAGAATCCTTCTAAAGATAGTGGTTCTATAGGTGTGTAAGAGACCTACTATGGAGAAGAGAAAGCCCCTTGAAGTGTAAGGAAGTGTTGTACAGTGCGTACTTTGTACCTGTTGTCACATATGCAGCAGAAACATGGACATTGATTGTAAGAGAGGCAAGGAGAATATATTAGTTGTCACGAGGAGAAATAAGATTAGGAAGGAATTTATCTGGGAAAGAGTGAAGGTACAGGAAGTAAATGAGATAATAGAGGAAGCAATACTGAGAGGATATGAGTATGTAATGAGGATGGTGGAGTACAAGATATATTAGAGAAAGCAAGACTGAGATGGTATGGACATGTAGTGAGGATGGAAAATGAGAGGATGCCAAAGAAAATGTTTGACATTAATTATTAAGGAAAAAGACCATAAGAGAGGTGAAGAAATAAACGGGAGGAGCAGCTAGCAGAAAGTGTGTAAGGGTGATGAGAAGAATGGGAGGAATTAAAGAATAAAGAACTGTGGAAGGATAAAGGAAGGTGGAGGCATTTTACTAAATTGACTCGGCCACAGGCTGGCAACAGTCGTTGATGACTTTCTAAACCGAGTGATTATATCCCCACACGACCTATAAACTAACTTAAATCTAGAATAGACACAACATCCAACACCCCAGCCATTAATTCATCCTTGTGAAAGGGGTGAACCCTCAATTTAATCAATTATAATTTTTTTCGATCTTGCCGTGAATCGAACCCAGGACCTTTAAGGTTGGTAGACAGAAACGCTAAGTCAAGTTGGCTTGTAAGTTGTGTACTGCTATGTTATGATATAAGAAGGTGCGGTATCAGAGTGAAAAGAGATAGAATAGATGGTTCAATTACAACAAAACACTGATTCACTGCTGAGCTGAAAGTCTACTGCTATCCAGCAGGCGTAACTCTCGCTCGGTTACAAGAGGGGGGCGGGGTTTATCGGGGGATTGGAGAGTGGTGCTAGTCAGCTGGACGAGCGTAGAAAGATTTGTGTCAATCAAACATTGAAATATGTAGACATCTATAGAAGATATAAACAGTATTATAGATATAGAGTAATTAGCTTGGCACCAGCTTTGGTGGTCGCATTGTCTAAAGCGTCCCTCTCACAATAGACGGGATTGAATATGACGGGAATATGGAGGTTCAAATCATGGTTGGGTGTTTTGAGGGTGATTTTTACTAAATTACTTTCCACTTTATCTCCAAGCAAATGTGGGCACACTTCACCTAAATTCAACCTTACTCATCCCTAACACACTAGCGTAATTACTAATTAGTATAAATGCGTACAAACCGAACGGGTTGAAGTATAATTGAGTAAATAGTCGCTGACTAAATTTGGTCGGATTTGAAACAAGTCATTTAATGCTCTCCTGTTCATGTTGTGTTCATGTTGTGTTAATGTCGTGTTTCAGCACTCCCCAGGGTCTAGAGGACGTCAGTTCATATCCCTCCTTGTTCGCTCAGCTCCTCACTTATGGGAGATGGAGTGTGGAGGACCTCAAGAAATTGGCCGGACTCAACTTCCTCAGAGTCATCAGGAAGGTGGAGGAGGTAAATATCTTGTGTAGTAGCAGATACTGTCGGAGCTGTTGAAAGTATTTACAATACTGCTGGTAATATCATCAGTAAAAAGAACTGGCGTTATTAACTCATTGAAATCAAACTAAAATATCTAATTGGCTCCACACACAATCAGGGCAGTAGATTCACATTCAAATAGGCGAGTAGATTCATTCACAAGCAGGCAGTAAATTCACACACAAATAGGCGAGTAGATCCATTCACAAGCACGGCAGTAAATTCGCACACAAATAGGCGAGTAGATTCATTCACAAGCAGGCAGTAAATTTACACACAAATAGGTGAGTAGATTCAGTCACAAGCAGGGCAGTAAATCCACACACAAATAGGCGAGTAAATTCATTCACAAGCATGGCAGTAAATTTACACACAAATAGGCGAGTAGATTCATTCACAATCAGGGCAGTAGATCCACACACAAATAGGCGAGTATATTCAGTCACAATCAGGGCAGTAGGTCCACACACAAATAGGCGAGTATATTCATTCACACACAAATTGGCGAGTAGATTCATTCACAAGCAGGGCAGTAAATTCACACGCAAATAGGCGAGTAGATTCATTCGGAAGCAGGGCAGTAGATTCACACACAAATAGGTGAGTAGATTCATTCATAAGCACGGCAGTAAATTCACACACTTATAGGTGAGTAGATTAATTCATAAGCACGGCAGTAAATTTACACACAAATAGGCGAGTATATTAATTCACAAGCACGGCAGTAAATTCACACACAAATAGGCGAGTAGATTCAGTCACAATCAGGGCAGTAGGTCCACACACAAATAGGCGAGTATATTCATTCACACACAAATTGGCGAGTAGATTTATTCACAAGCAGGGCAGTAGATCCACACACAAATAGGCGATTAGATTTAGTCACAAGCACGGCAGTAAATTTACACACAAATATGCGAGTAGATTCAGTCACAATCAGGGCAGTAGGTCCACACACAAATAGGCGAGTAAATTCATTCACAAGCATGGCAGTAAATTTACACACAAATAGGCGAGTAGATTCAGTCACAAGCACGGCAGTAAATTTACACACAAATAGGCGAGTAGATCCATTCACAAGCACGGCAGTAAATTCGCACACAAATAGGCGAGTAGATTCATTCACAAGCAGGGCAGTAGGTCCACACACAAATAGGCGAGTATATTCATTCATAAGCAGGCAGTAAATTCACACACAAATAGGTGAGTAGATTCATTCATAAGCACGGCAGTAAATTCACACGCAAATAGGCGAGTAGATTCATTCGGAAGCAGGGCAGTAAATTCACACACAAATAGGTGAGTAGATTCATTCATAAGCACGGCAGTAAATTTACACACAAATAGGCGAGTATATTAATTCACAAGCAGGCAGTAAATTCACACACAAATAGGCGAGTAGATTCATTCATAAGCACGGCAGTAAATTCACACGCAAATAGGCGAGTAGATTCATTCGGAAGCAGGGCAGTAGATTCACACACAAATAGGCGAGTAAACTACCCCTGGAAAACCTCAGCGTGCTTAAACCCTCGAACTTGTTTATGAAGCCCACCCCGAGCGACAAACAGAGGGGGCAAAGGAAACCAGTTTTCAAATAACATAGGGTGTGGGTTATGACGTTATGGGGTGATGTGTGTAGGTGCGAGACAAGATGGACGAGGAAGGGGTGGAACCATATGAGGACGTGCCACCCCCAAGGAAGAACAACTGTACCACGCCACCACCACGTCTAGTAGTCCCTCAAGCAGATGACCCTGCTAGTGCCTCCTGAAGAACTACGCTACCACCACGTCTAGTAGCCCCTAGAGCAGATGACCCTGCTAGTGCCTCCTGAAGAACTACGCCACCACCCCGTCTAGTATCCCCTAGAGAAGATGACCCTGCTAGTGCCTCCTGAAGAACTACGCCACCCCCACGTCTAGTATTCCCTGGAGCAGATGACCCTGCTAGTGCCTCCTGAACAACCACGTCTTGTAGTATCTAGAACAGATGACCCTGCTAGTTCCTCCTAAAGAACTAAGCCACCTCCACGTCTTTTAGTCCCTGGAGCAGATGACCTTGCTAGTCCCTCCTGAAGAACTACGCCACCACCACGTCTTGTAGTCCTAGAACAGATTACCCTGCTAGTGCTTCCTGAACAACCACTTATTGTAGTCCCTAAAACAAATGACCCTGCTAGTGCCTCTTGAAGAACTACGCCACCCCCACGTCTTTTAGTTCCTGGAGCAGATGACCTTGCTAGTTCCTCCTGAAGAACTACGCCACCACCACGTCTAGTAGTCCCTAGAACAGATTACCCTGCTAGTGCCTCCTGAAGAACTACGCCACCCCCAGGTCTTTTAGTTCCTGGAGCAGATGACCCTGCTAGTTCCTCCTGAAGAACTACACCACCACCACGTCTAGTAGTCCCTAGAACAGATTACCCTGCTAGTGCCTCCTGAACAACCACGTCTTGTAGTCCCTAGAACAGATGACCCCACATGGTTCTGTGAAGAGATTGTTGTATCCGACTGTGGTTGGTTAAATAGACATGTCTTTTCAAATGAACCTTTAAAAAGTATAAGGGTCCTCCTATAATCTCGACGGATGCTGTAAGGAGCAGTCGTCTTCAAGTCAGGTCATCCATCTTTCTTCTCTAAGAGCCTCCTTAATACTCCGTGTCACGCCCGATTAACCGGGATATTAAATACAAGATTACTACTAAACCAGAAAACGTATCGAATTGAGGGTTCATGCCTTATTTATTTTGACGACAGAGAAATGGAGAACAGTTAAATAGTTTGTTTGCTTTCATTTTAAAATTACTATTTTTTAATTTTGTTATTGAGCCTATTTTTAAATATGGTGAAACGCTTTCCTCGGATTGAGCACTTTTTTTTAAAAAAGTGCAACACAGAAAACGACACCGTGTTCTGATGTCTGGTTTGAGCTGTGTTCCCAAGTTAGGGGTTATCTGAGAGACCAACCACCGGAACATCTGAGCACACCCTCTAACACGGACCTTGCTACCAACCAAGTGACACGTAATAGATGGACCTTGTTGTATCCAGGTGACGCTCAATATATTAACCTTGGAAACTATTACAGTGACATATGATAGTTAGACCTTCAAACAGTAAAATGACACCTATAAAAGGATCAATCAATCAACCCACCGCAGTATTTAGCGAGTTAACTATAGTTATTTAGCAACCACCACGCAGGGATACTTAAGTATTAATTAGTTGTGTCATACATGAAATTATAGTGTTTGCGTTTAGGTAATTTTCTTTCAATCTTGGCTTCGTTCTTATACCCGAGAATGCATCTGAAATAAGTGTTCTTACGACCAATTGTGTGAGCTATAGATAGATAGATAGATAGATAGATATATAGAAGCTGACTGGCCCTTAAGCTATATTTTAACAAGATGATGAGTAGTACAAGGTCATAACGACCATTATAAGTCCTTGGCCTGGATTTTGATCATCTATAAAAAATTGTCAAAGGATGGCCATTGAAATAACATCAAAAATACTAAAAAATATATCATCAAATTTACAACAACAAAAAATAGGGTCCAAAAATCTAAACAAAAACCTAGAAATAATGCACATGAATATATATAAAAAAGGCCTTTATAAATTAAAAATAAAATATATAAATCTGAGTATAGCAAAAAATTCTTTTAGCAACGAACCTCTTGCATTTATCTCAACACGAACATTAATTTGCAAACAACAGCTGAGAAGCAATAGTTTAGCCCCCTGACACCCCTCCACACAGAAAATATATTTCCAGCTTACCTGTACTGTTCATTGTTCACCAGGAATGTTTATTTCCCCACCTACAAAAGTGTACAAAGTTCATTTGAAGCTTTTGCGAGATTTTCAGTATAGCATTTACTTGAGGGAAATCTTATTTTTAGCTATTCATTAATTAACAAAAAAAAAGAAAAAGAAAGATAAATGCAGATGTGCAAATCTTTGAAATGTTAAATAAAAAGTCCAAACTCAAATCTCCTTCGCTTCTATTTAGACATCAACAATAGTCTTCACATCTTTGACACATTTTCAAGGAAGAAGGAAATGTCAATATATTGTGATATTATTTGAAATCTCTCTTTAAATATGACGTATTTCAAAATAAAATTATGTTTATATCAGCCACTAAACAGTATTTTAACTCCAACCATAACGTAACCAAATATAAATTCAAACATTTCAGCATAAGCTAATACATAATGGGCTTTGTTTTTATATAAACCTTTCTGTCTCTGATATATCAGTTCGGGCTACATTCATGTGTGCTAATCACACCAATATTTTAGGGATGATATAGGTTTAAGGAAGTATACCCGCAATTTAATTGACGAGAAAGAGAGAGAG
>CABFWB010005087.1:36512-49761 GCA_902151455.1 Timema bartmani
GGGGGGGGGGGGGGGGGGGGGGCAGGGGCTTTGCCCTCTCTGGAATTAATTTCACCTTCACCCCCTCCCTCTTCTCTTTGAGATTCTTGAGTATGAAGCTGAAAGATGGCCTTGCATTAAAACATCCAAATAACTTCTAGAATCATCCAATTTTCAAAAAACTGCAAGGGAAGGACCAATCAAAAAAGTATTTAAAGGATGATTAACTAATTATAGAACATGCCTCGTGTATGTATTTGATCGAGTGACGTCACCAGGTTTCCCTCCTCTCCTCCTATTCGATTTGCCTGGATATAAAAATAACGAGTTTTTATTTGGTCATTCTTGAGTTTATTTACGAAATGTGTTGGACTGCTAAAAGATAATACTAGATAGGAAAAGTTAACATTTTTATTTGGGCTGTGCGAATTTCACTTTTTCAATTCAAAGCGAGCTCAAATCGATTAATAAGAGATATTCCCAAACCCAAATGAAAATTCTAATATTAAAAAAAAAAATCAGTCGTAAAAAATATTATATGTCGCAGAACCTCACAATCTCAGCTATTAAATATTATTTACCAAATGTTTTATTGTATTAAGCTGATTAATTAAGTTAGTAATTTGATATTATTTTATATTTTTGTGGCGTGAATATTTTATTTGTGGTATACTGTACATAACACAAAAAGTAAACATAAATGTATATTTCAATTTCAAATATATTCACTGGCGAAGCTTCGTAAGTGTCAATTGAAGTCTAAGATGACAAATGTTTGAAGTAAAGTAGAAGTTTTCGAACCTTACAGTTCACACACCCCTAATTTCTTAACATCGAAATTTAGATGAAGGTTAAAATATAAATATCCAAGCCTTCCTCCAGTGCAAGGTTTCAAGTTACGCCACTGTATTTGATGAGAAAGTTTTGTTTCTACCCCTTGGACCAGTTTACTATCAATTAAAGGGAGGGTTTGATGGAAAGGGTGGTGAACTGTTAGTTTCAAAAATATTGCAGATAAGTGGGAGCATATGTGACAGATACAAACCATATGTCCCTTCAAATAGAGTGTGGAAGGGGGGAGGGGGGTTGAGGTCCTGTAAAACAATGCTAGGAGAACTGGAAAGTTTGGCCATTTTGTCTGTTTTTATTTTGTCATTTATGAAAAGTTTTGTAGTCGGGAAAATGTTAAACCTCGAATTTATTATAAACATCGGCATTTTATATGCCCCAAAACCTGTCAAAAAATGGGTCCTACAATTTCGTGGAAAAGTTTTGTTGGGTTTCTTTTAAACTTAATATTTAGATGTGATACGTTCATACCTCAAGAAAAAATTGTGATTTTAACTATAGCTCTAAATATTTAAAGAGGGATTAACTGATAGATGGCCTTTGAAAATTCGAAATTTTTTCAACAAATCTCTCTTACTAGTTTTGTTCAAAATATATTTCTGCTGAGTATTTTACGGGATAGCAGTTTATTTGAAGGTAGTTTTATGGTGACCGCAAACAATGACAGACTATTAAGATAAAGCACAGTCTGATTTTCATAGGAAGGCCGTTATTTGAAAACTGCAACCTCATGTTGCTAAAATGGAGGGAAAAACGTGTTACGAATGTTCGTTTGGTTACTAATGTAAAGATAAATTACACAGTAATCCATTAGGAGGTATTATTGAAAGCTTTTGATAACTCTTTAGATAAACCTAAATTCTTTGGTGGCCGCATGGTCTACGGTGTCACTCTCACAATAGACTAGACTGCTGATGATGGGGAGATTGAGGTACGAATCTTGGTCGGGCGCACTAAGGGTGGTTTTTCCAAAAGGGTTTTTCACTCTTCCTCCACGCAAATGCAGGTACATATATTCTATACATAACCTTACTAATCACTAACTAACTAGCGTTATTAGTACCTATGGGTATAACCTGAACAGGTAGTAAGATGCTGTGTTAAATATATGTGTAACTAATAAATCAAATTAGACATATTTGTAATAATAATAATATTTAGCACCACGTCTTAATATCCGTTCGGGTTATACGCTGATATATTTGTAGAATTCCAGATTGTAGTGACTTTCATTGAATGTTGGTGTTAGAAAGTGGGCCGCCTATAAGAATCAGGGTTTACGTGCGAATGCGCCGTACTACTTATATTAAAAGAATGGTTTTTGCAGAAACTAGAAAAGAAAGAAATCTTTTAAGATAACTGGTTCGCTTTATTCCCACAACTCAACCACTAAAAGTTTTGTAATGTAAATTTTTTCCTTGTGTTTTTGTTTAAGAGTGTACATAATATCATAATAAACATCTATAGTAATCTACTACTTATCTTCTAGCTCTTTGTAAAGTTCAAATACAATAATGGTTGGCTGTTATTTTAAACAGAATATTTGATAAACGTATCTTCAACCAAACGACGGATCTAGCGAAATTACGAAACGTAGATAATATTTCATGAAACTAAATACTTCACGCGATTTCTTACTCTCATACTTTTAAAAAATATATATTTTATATCATGCAATCAGCTGTCACAAAACTGCTTATAATATCTCTACGAGTATTAAATGCTTGTATAATTGTAATTAGAATAATAATTATATGAATTTAAAACCCAACGAAGGTAGATCTAGGCTAAGTGTCATTTTGTGGAAACGAATTTTTGCACTTGCCTTACTTGTAGAAAACCGGAAAAATGTGATATAAACACTTTTTTAGAGTAAAATTTAATAAAGTTATAAAAAATGTGTGTTTTTATTTAAATTCCTAATCTTTGTGTATTATTTAAAATAATTGGTAAAGGTAAATATTACCAATAATGTTTTATTTTTATTTTATTTGGGGTATTTAACGTGAATTTCCTGAATCAACTGATAATCAGCACACACTTATAAACTAACTTAAATAAAGAACAGACACAACATCCAGATCCCCGAATGTAAATACATCCCTATGAAAGGGGAAACCCAAATTTCACCAATGAAACATTTTTCAGCCATGCTGGGAATCGAACCCGAGACCCTTAGTTCAGTAGACAGATATACTACCCACTGAGTTGAGGTGTTGTACAATAAAAAATGTTATTTTTGAAATAATTTCATGTTGGGTATATAACCTGATATACAGTAAAAAAAAGTCCACACAAAATGGATTCAAAACCCACTTCGGTGGCCGCGTGGTCTAAGGCGCTACTCTTGCAGTAGACTAGACTACCTATAATGGGTGGATCGAGGTTTGATTCTCAGCCGGGTGTACTGAGGGTGGTTTTCCAAAATGGTTTTCCCTTCTCCCTCCACACAAATGTGGGTACACTTCTTCTAGATATAGTTTTCCTAATCCCTTAAACCATTAGCGTAATTAATACATAAGTGTATAACCCGAACGGGTAGTAAGAGGCGGTGCCAAATAAAATTGAGTTAGTGCTTTGTTTTGAATCTTACTACCAATACGAGCGGCTGTCTGCATATTCACTCTGATCAGTTGAGGACCGAGTGGAAACTAGAGGAAATAAAAGGGGGAGGGTCCCACCACACCTTCTCCAAGACAATGTTTATATCTCAAACACCAGAAGGACTCCAGGAAACACATTTTATATTAATTTAAATATAGCACAGACCTCTTTTAATTATAACATAAATGGCGTTATAAAGGTATTATAATAATTGTCTAAAAGATGGCAGAAATTGATTTTCCTCTTTTTTTTCTAGTGTACTCTTCAAATGTACAAGAATTTGTGAGGAGGGATAATGTAAAACAATTTAAGATAAAAACCTGAATAATTCCCTCTAGGATTCGACTATCAGTACCTCCACTCCCTCCTGTCAACAGCAAACACCTACAGTGGGGGGCTTAAGAGGGGGCTTGGAAATAAATTG
This sequence comes from Timema bartmani, assembly GCA_902151455.1. Lineage (NCBI taxonomy): Eukaryota > Metazoa > Arthropoda > Insecta > Phasmatodea > Timematidae > Timema > Timema bartmani. Next base: position 40,369 of record CABFWB010005087.1, read on the forward strand.
TTACCCTCCTAACCAGGAATATATTTGTCACCTCTGGAGGTATTTCACGCCCCTCCGATGTTCTCTAGTGTGAAGCTGAATGATGGCCTCGTATTAAACGACAAATACCTTCTAGAAGCTTCAAGTTTTCAAAGAATTTGCGAAGAAGGGACCATGCCAAATATTTTAAGAGGTATTTAATTTTTGAAGAATTTCCAAGCGAGTGTCACTCTAAATAGCTTCTAGGAGAATCCAAATTTCAACATTTACTGGATTTTAAATCTAAATCCTAGCAAGAAAAAATCTTTTTTTTAAACTAACCCCCCCTTTCTACTAAAATAAGTTTCCACCCTCACTGAAACCAAATAGGGACTGACCAACGCACTAAACCACATGCTCACCGGTGCTGGGTAAAATAGAAATTAAAGTTCTTATAATCAGAGTTAATAGCTAGGAAACGATTTTAAATACTCATGCCATGATTTCAACCGACTAGAGCGGGATGAGGGAGTATTAAAAGGAAGTTGCCCCCATTTTTGCCGGCTGACAGGTGCGGCACAAACAGTCAAGTGATTCTTGGAGTGACCTTGAACACGGGACGAGGAAGTGCGTGGAAGTGCGTGTAAGTGACAAATGTAATTAGGTCACCTGATGAAGGTGAACTCACTAATCAATGTCCCAACTCGCGTGGCAAGGAGACGATGTGGCAGATGGATTACCACCTGAGGACTACTTCCGGGCTGAGAGACATTGACAGGTTGTAAGCAGGGTCCTGTGGACTTGTAGTCAGTATCCATGACCAGACAATATGTAACCATGGTCATCAAGACCTGTAGTCAGTCTCCCTGACCATACAAGATGTAAATAGGGTCTTCTTGACCTGTAGTCAGTCTCCCTGACCAAACCGGATGTAACCAGGGTCCTCTAGACCTGCAGTTAGTCTCTCTGACCAGACAGGATGTAACTGGGGTCCTCTTGACCTGTAGTCAGTTTACCTGACCAGACAAAATGTAACCAGGGGCCTCTAGACATGTAGTCAGTTTCCCTGACCAGACAGGATGTAACCAGGGTCCTGTAGATCTGTAGTCAGTTTCCCTGACCAAACAAGATGTAACCAGGGCCCTCTAGAACTGTAGTCAGTCTCATTGACCAAACAGGATGTAACCAGGGTCCTCTAGACCTGTAGTCAGTCTCTTTGGCCAGACACGATGTAACCAGGGCCCTCTAGACCACTAGTCAGTCTCTCTGACCAGACAGGATGTAACCAGGGGCCTCTAGACTTGTAGTCAGTCTCCCTGACCAGACACTATGTAACCAGGGCTCTCTAGACCTGTAGTCAGTCTCCCTGACCAGACAGGATGTAACCAGGGTCGTCTAGACCTGTAGTCAGTCTCCCCTACCAGAAACGATGCAACCAGGGTCCTCTAGCTCTGTAGTCAGTCTCCCTGACCAGACAGGATGGAACCAGGGCCTAGCCTTTAGACTTGTAATTGTTCTCCCTGACCATTTAACCACTGAGTCGTAGTAATCGCTTTATAAAAGATGGAAGCCAGTGTATTTACCTTAGCCAAGTCCCCTGCCTTACATTGTTTCGTGGCTGATGAGGTAATTGGACAGAAACAACGCAGCAAGTTTCCCAAGTGTGTTTGTGTTACAAGCTCTCCAGCTGTATTGAGACTTGGAGGATTCAAACCTCTCTAAACACCGCCCATTTAAATACCAACGTTTCCAGTAACAAACTAAATATTAAGGTATTTATGTGCCTAGTCCCGCATTCAGGAAGTTGAGGGAGCTTTAAACACACACACACACACATATATATTATATTATATTATATTATATTTCTTGGTATTCTTCACACTCGTTCACAAAGTATTTTTATTTCTGACAAACTTTCTTAATTGCCGGAATTAATATAAATTGTAATAAAGCTCGTAAACATATTAAAACATTAATGTGGGGATTTGTTGGGGGCGAGAGAAATGATCAGTGTTTTTACAGTTTCTATAGTAAAACTTTTTTTCGTTAAAAGAAATCAAATATTGCTTTCACTACAAACATCGAGGTNACATTACATACACTATATAAGTAACGTAAATACATTACTGTTAAAAATGTCGGGTTTACAAAAGTACAAATTGTTTAGTGGCCAGACACTAGGGTCAATTAGTTGAAAACCTTTTATCCTTAAATGTTAAAACAAGGCAAATACATTTGTTTTGTAAACAACTAGAATAAGAGGAGTTAGCTAATAAAAATAGTAACCTTGTGTGAATAAATTAGTAACCAGAATTTTACTAGAGGAAATACAATGAATGTCATGTTTTATTTTTAGTGGTAGTATCCTTACAACTAGTAATATCCTGACACCCTATGGTAATATCCTTACAACCGCTGATAATATCCTTAAAACTGCTGGTAATATCCTTACAACCTATGGTAATATCTTTATAACTACTGGTCATATTTTCATGTCTAAGGGTTGTTTCCATAGTCAGACTTATTGTGCCTCAAGTGCGGCTCGAAACCAAACACAAGACGGCACCTACCTGACACACTTCGGTGGCCGCATGGTCTAAGGTGCCATTCTCACAATAGATTGGACTGAATCTGAGGGTAAACTTTCTCTAAACGCAACTTTCCTTATCCCTAGCACACTATTGTAATTGGGTTATTACGTAACATGAACGGATAGTGAGACGTGGAGATAAAAAAAATAATAATAATATTGAATAGGGGGGGCGGGGGCAGGGCAGTCAGTGCAATGTTTGTATATTAATGATGTTGCCTATATATGATGTCACGAAACTCACGATAGGATTTCACATTTTAATTTATTTATGTTTTATTCGTCGAGTTTTAAAAATTAAAATAATTTGTGTAGCGAAAGCAGCCAGTCTCAAGGAACACTGAATGAAAGCTCAGCTAAGGAAACTATAATTCTCAATGATTCATTATCTTTCATTTCAATTTGTTCCAATCTAAATACATTCATTTCCCTTTTTACTTTCTTGCTATTTTACAGGTAGATAAAGTATTGTGATCGTAAAACAAATCGAACTCAAGATTTTGGTGAATCTCGAAGTTTCATGACCCCCCCCCGAATCCGAAAAAGTTGTTTTTGAATTTCCTTCTGTCTGTCTGTTTGTACCTTCGACTAGAGCCTAAACTATTTTACCGATTGGGCTAAAAACTTGGTATCTAGAGTTTTCATAGGTTTGCCCCGAGGATTTTTTGGAATTGGATATCTAACCCTAAAATTAAGGTAGTTTACTGAAGGTAAAAAAGATAAAAAGTCCATTTTCTTAAAATAGACTCAAACGATTTTAATTAAATTTCATTTCAAAACATTAATAAACATTTAAAACAAAATGGATAATCTCAATATTTTGGAAAAATTATTTTAAGGGCTCTGGTCTGGTGCGTGAATTCTCATTTTTTATCATATCTCCGAAAATATTTAAGATATGAAATTACTTAGCATTGCAAATATGTAGACCTATTTACAATACAAATATTTTATTCGAAACATATTTTTATAAAACCAATAACTTTCAAGATATACGCAAGTATATATATATATATATATATATATTTTAACTTTTCGAACACTATAAAGTATTGCGATCCTAAAAAAATCCACCCCGAAATGTTGATGGACATCGACGTCTAATGACCCCCCAAACTCTAAAAAGTGGTCTTTACAATGCCGTCTGTCTTTTTAGCCCCAAAATTAAGAGTAGTTTAATAAAAAGGTAAAAAATCGAATTTCTCAAAATCGGTTCCAACGATTTTGATTAAAATTCGTATCCAGGCGTTGATTAAGATTATAAATAAACCGGATATTTTTATTTTCCCACAAAAATGAGTTAAGGGTACTTTATAGAGGCGGAAATCTCCGTATCTTCGTAACTATTTGAGATACTAAATAATTTATATTTGCAAAATTATAGTACTATTAGAAATAAAATCTGTTATATGAAATATATTTTTACAAAACCATCAGTTTCTGAGATATTGGCAAATATATTAATACAATTTTGTGAGCTTTAGTTGTAAATAGATACTATTAAAGTTTTAACGCAATAATTCTCTAATGCCATAGAGTAAGAAATAAATAAGTCTCACAAAAAGTGTATGTTCTTTTTCTTTCAACCTCTTAGATCATTGCTGTACAAAAATTTCTTCTATCTCTACCATTTTAGATTCTATAGTCAATGTTTACTTATTTTATTGGTCAAAATTTATAATTGAGGAATTTAATAGCAATGCAATAACCATAAGATGTGCAACCCCTAATAAAATGTCGAAAATTTTAAACCGGAAGTCGACATTTTAATATGAAGTGTTGACCCTTGGAGACCCAGTATCAATATTTTTACTTTCTTGCTACCTTACAGGTAGAGTAAATGTGATCGTCGAAAAATTGAACTCGAGATTTTGATGGATATCAACGCCTCATGCCACCCCCTACCCCCTCCCCCAGAACCCTAAAAAGTTGTTTTCGCAATGCCGTCTGTGTGTATGTCCATCTGTCTGTCTCAGTCTGTACCTCGGGCTAGAGCCTAAACTATTTTACCGATTGGGCTAAAACTTGGTATCTAGGGTTTTAATAGAGTTACCCCGAGGAATTTTTGGAATTGGATACCCAACCCTAAAACTAAGCGTAGTTTCCTTAAGAGCGAAAAGAGAAAAAAATGTATTATATCACAATCGTAATTGACGATTTTGATTAAATTTCATTTATAAGCTTTGATCAGTATTACAAACCAAATGGCTACTCTCAACTTTTCGTCAAAATGACTTTAAGGGTTCCGGTCTGATGCGTAAATTCTTATTTTTAATTTTTATCTCCGTAAGTCTTTGAGATATGAAATTACTTAACATTGCATACATGTAGATCTATTTATAATAAATATCTTTTACTTGAAATGTATTTTTATAAACCCAATAGTTTTCAAGCTATACGCAAATATATATATTTTTTAACTTTACCAACACTATTACGACCGTAAAAAAAAATCTAACCCGAGATGTTGATGGATGTCAACGTTTCATGACCCCCCGAACCCTAAATATTTGTTTTTGCAACACCGTCTATCTGTGTGTCTGTCTAATCCTAAAATTAAGAGCAGTTTACTAAGGGGGGAAAAGAAAAAAATACAATTTTATCAAAATCGGCTATAGCGATTTTGATTAAAATTCTTATCTAGGCGTTGATTAATATTATAAACAAAATGGCGTTTTTCATTTTCCTATGAATATGACTTTTAGGCTTCTTTAAAGAAGCAACATTTCTATATCTCCGCAACTATTTGAGATACTAAATAACTTTTCATTGCAAAATTGTAGTACTATTAAAAATTAAAACTTTTATATGAAATATATTTTTATAAAACCAATAGTTTCTGAGATATTGGCAAATATATTAATACAATTTTGTGAGCTTTAGTTGTAAAGAGATACTACTTAAGTTATAACGCAATAATTCTCTAATGCCATAGAGTAATCAAATAAGTAACTCTTTCAAAAAGTTGATGTTTTTCCTTTAACCTCTTAGGGGAAATGTTTGTACATCACAAGGGTGAAACCAGGATTTTCGCGAAGGGGAGGGGGACGACGACGCGGACTAACCCATCGGGATCGGATAGGGAGGTAGGTGGGAGTCACCTCAAGAAATTTTGACACAAAAATACTTCAAAATTTGAGAGTACATCTTTAAGAATCAAATAGCCGAAGCTATTATTTATGCTTTTTAGAAAGAAATTCTCCAACTAGATATCATATTAGGAAAATTTTCATTTTTCAATTTTCAGAGTAAATCTTTAAGTAATTTTTCAGTGTATCGCTAATCTTGAGAATAATCCTCTAATGAAGGGTATAACTCGAAATTTGCAATTAGTATTGAAATTTATTATAAGCAAATAATAATAATATCAACAAATAGTGATTATTAAAAGGGGAATAAGTTTAAACCTTATAACAACTATTATATAAATAGTTTTTAGCTATTTAATCAACCATACAAAATAGATGGAATAATTATTCAGATTTCAAACAATTGAACTTTAACTCCACTCTACAGTATAGCTAGTTATTTCTCATTCTAAATCGAAATTTTACCACTAAGCCATAATAACACGTTATGTGTGTGGTACTATTCAAAGATTTTGTTCAAACCACGTTATTTAAAAAAAAAATATTTTCAAGATCTTTATTTATTATTAATAATTGAAATAGTAATAACAAAAAATGATAAAATAAATTTAAACCTAAACCAGGTTTGTACAACAAGGTGAGAGGCACGCAACTTAAATTTGGGTGATTTCATTAATGCCTATTTTCACCACCTTAATACTTAAGGTAGTATTTATAATAATTACCGTACATTAATCATTTAATAATATTAACAATAACAAATTAAAAAATTAAATTTGGCTAGTGAAATAGTATTACGTGACAATAAAACTAGTAGTGGCTTTAAAATTTATTTAATTGATTTAATTTCTTGAAGGGGACGCGCCCCCCATACTCTCAGCCTGGATTCGCCCCTGGTACAGCAATTATATAGCTCTCTCATTTTAGACTCAATAGTCAATGATTACCTATTTTATTGGTAAAAATTTATAAAAGATAAATTTAGTAGCAGTGCGATAATCATAAGATATGCATCTCCTAATAAAATGCCAACAATTTTAACCGGAAGTCAAAATTTTAATATGAAGAGTTGACCCTTGGGGAGCCAATAACGGTATTTTTTTTATTGGTCAAAATATATAAATGAAGACGTTAATTTTTTTTAAATATAATTATAAAATTTTAAAACCGTGAGTCAAAAAATGTTTTACGTATGTATAGCGCAATTTGTTCCCGGGTTTGCTTGTGTGTATTGTATTTCGAATTTTGAGTAAATATCTCCATTTTAAACAATATAGCGAGAAAGTCCATGTGGAGTTCCGTACCGTTTATTTACTTTGATTAAACATTTTCCAGTATCGTTCAATCTTGACTTGATGCAAGACGATCAAAATAGTCTATATTATAGTGTCACACTTCATTGACTATACCAGCTAATGTTTTAATTTGCTAATTTATATATTATTTTAATGTTGTATTGTTCTAATTAATTTTCAAATTTTACCGATTCTCAAAATAGCTTCAATTTACCCCAAGTAGCAAGGCGTTTAGGGTGCTGGCTGGCTAGGTAACTGAGCTATTGCCAATCAGATGTTGTGCTTAGGTTAAATCTCGACAAAACTTTTAACAGCACATGAGTTTGTTGTTTACTGGAACGAATACAAAACTATTTTCTATGATCCTAAGAATACATAGACTTGTAAACAGAGTTTAAAAAGGGACATTTCTCACTCTGAAGAATCGGTAATTTTCTGTTGACTACTAAGAACTAAATGTCTGGGAAACTAAAGGTAACAGTTATAGAAGAGTAGAATGGAGCATTATGAATCGAATGATGTCATTCAATAGATGAGTCCTTTGTATTTCCCTCCTCCCTTGTTTGTTTTCCTTCTGCCAGACATTACCATCCATAAACGTTATAAGTCCACTTAATTTCTGGCGTTTAAAAGTTTTTGTTCCCCTATTCGAGCAACAATATGTGAATGTTGCTCTCTATGATACCGGCTGTCTCAGGAAGTGATATCCTTGTTCCAGGAGCAGGAAATGTGGTTAAGGTTGTATAGAGACAGGACAACACAGTCCCACGTGGATACAGGACAACACAGTCCCACGTGGAGACAGGACAACACAGCTCCACGTGGAGACAGGACACAACCCCACGTGGAGACAGGACACAGCCCCACGTGGAGACAGGACACAGCCCCACGTGGAGACAGGACACAGCCCCACGTGGAGACCGGATAACACAGTCCCACGTGGAGACAGGACACAGCCCCACGTGGAGGCAGAACACAGCCCCACGTGGAGATAGGACACAGCCCCACGTGGAGACAGAACACAGCTCCACGTGGAGACAGAACACAGCCTCACGTGGAGACAGGACACAGCCCCACGTGGAGACAGAACACAGCTCCACGTGGAGACAGAACACAGCACCACGTGGAGACAGGACACAGCCCCACGTGGAGACAGAACACAGCCCCACGTGGAGACAGGACACAGCCCCACGTGGAGACAGAACACAGCTCCACGTGGAGACATAACACAGCACCACGTGGAGACAGGACACAGCCCCACGTGGAGGCCAACATTACCTCGCGCCAGCAGTGGGCAGGTGAACCCTCATAGATCATCTGTCAGATCAACTTCCCAGAAACATTTACCAGTCCCACTACTAGTACGTGTGTTCATTTCATGGGAACCCGCCCCTGGTCGACCTCGCGGGGGGCTATGACGCATCGGCACAGACAAGGGGCCAGCCCACTTGGAAAAAAGTTTTTACTTTCTCATATAAAGAGAGTGTATTGTAGTCGTGAAAATCTTCTACTTCTATATAGTGATGAATCTTTAAGTTTATTTTGCATGCCCTCGAATCCAGAAAAGTTTATTTTACAATTATGTATGTCCCAATGTATATCTGCCAGTTGGTCTGTCCTTGGGCATAGAACTTTTTTTTTTAATTTGAAATATTTTTAAAATGGCTCTAACGATTTGATTAAAAATGGGTCTTTGTTAAGTTTTTTACAATATAAATGACTTTGTATATTTTCTTTTCTTAAAGTAATTAATACAAGTTTATTGATGACAAATTTCTTGAAAAATTCCAAAATTTTTAAATAGCTAAAACATTTTTTTATAATTGATATTTGTGGACTGTTTTAAATTTGAATAATAATGCATGACTATTTTTCTAAAATAAATTAATCTAAAGGTAGTTTATTGTACTAATGACCATCTTTTTTTTTTCTGAAATGGCCTTTTAGATTTAGTTCAAAATGGGTACCTATCTGAAAATTGTTTTATGATTACAGATAATGATATATCTGTGCTTTTACAACATTTAAATGTGAACAAATAATATATTATATTTGCTTTGAATTGTTCTACAATAATGATTCTATCTTTGGGACGGTTTTGCAGCTCCTCTTGGCTGGAATCTAGCAAAGCTGTAACGTGTCGCTTACAATATTCTCCGTATAACTATCTTAAGGCGGCCACCTCGGCCAGCGAAATAGTATCAATCGCTGTCAGGCCACACGTCTTAAAATACAATGATCTGTGTCGGTTTCTGGAACTACTTCTCTATTCTCTCTAAGCTTGTTATTCATCCCTTCGTCTCGAGGGTAACTGGTTTATGTAGTTGATGTCCCGACGGCGGTGACGTCGTGGTCAGACACGCGTGGGTAGGAAAAAGGTAGGCGAGTGTGTTCCGGCAACGTTAGTTGCGGTGGAACATAAGGATGTTCCGGCAACGTGAGTCGCGGTGGAACGGAAGGA
>CABFWB010005088.1:0-25557 GCA_902151455.1 Timema bartmani
AATAGTACTACAATTTTGCAATGATAAGTTATTTAGTATCTCAAATAGTTGCGGAAATACGGAAATTTCAGCTTCTGTAAGGTACCCTAAAGGTCATTTTCATGGGAAAATGAAAATAGCCAGTTTATTTATAATCTTAATCAAAGCCTAGATATGTATTTATTCAAAATCGTTAGAGCCGATTTTGAAAAAATTGATGCTTTCTCTTTCCGCCCTTTATTGAACTACTCTTAATTTTAAGTTTAAACAGACACACAGACAGATGACATTGCAAAGACCACTTTTTAGGGTTCGGAGGGTCATGAGATGTCGACATCCATCAACATTTTAGGTTAGATTTATTTTTATGGACGCAATACTTTACCTTTTGTGTTCGAAAAGTTAAAAAATATAAATATTTGCGTGTAGCTGGTTTTAAAAAATATGCTTGGAATAAAATATATTTACTATAAATATTTCTACATATTTTTAGTGATAGGTAATTTAATATCTCAAATAGTTTCGGAGATATGATAAAAAATGTTAATTTACGCATCAGACCGGAGCCCTTAAAGTCATTTTGTAGAAATATTGAGAGTATCCATTTTGTTTGTAATATTTATAAATGTTTAGAAATGAAATTTAATCAAAATCGTTTGAACTGATTTTGAGAAAATCGACTCTTTCTCTTTTTGCCCTTCAGTAAACTACCATTAATTTTAGGGTTAGATACCCAATTCCAAAAAACCCTATGGGCGACCCTATGCAAACCCCAGATACCAAGTTTTAGCCTGATCGGTAAAACAGTTTAGGCTCTAGTTTGAGGTATAGACAGACAGACAGACAGACAGACGAAAAATCAAAAACCACTTTTTCGGATTCGGGGGTTCATGAAACGTCAAGATTCATCAAAATCTCGAATTCGATTTTTTTGACGATTACAATACTTTCTCTACCTGTAGGATAGCGAGAGAGTAATAATTGGAAACCTTTTATTTGCAGAAATGGTATGATTGTCAAGACGAAATAAATTTCATAATTGTTTTAAAATGTGTGTTCATAAGTCAGATATCTTGGGTGCTTGCTCCTCTTCATGTAATAAAATTCCTTGGTAGGTGAGAAAATTCTGCACAGGCTTTCAGCCTTAACGCAATACTAATTTCTACGATACGTAATTTCCAAACATTATTTAAGCCTAAATAAAATACAGTTATTCCAACAGCATTCTTTTTCCTTAACAAACCTATAGCTTGAGTTTTATTAGTAAAATAAATGGTACGGTGCCCCGCACAGATTTTCTCCCGCTTTAATCTTAAAATAGACATTTACTAAAGACTCGTAAGATGTGTGAAACGAAATATTAGGTCCATACATTGTTGTATAAACACTACCCCATATATCATAGATTAATGAAATAATATACACTGTTACTTACTTACTCTTTGGCATTAGGAATTTGGAACACTGTTACAGAAAAATTGAGAAAAGAGAAATAATATTTTTGTCCACCAAAGAGCATAAGAAACAAATTTATTTTCAAAGACCTGAATTAAAAAGTATTTATATTTGCTCATAGCTAAGAAATTATTGGTTTTATAGAATTATATCTAAGATAAAAGATTTTTATCTTTAATAGTTCTACAACCTTACAATGATAAGTTATTTCGTATCGCAAATAGTTGCGGAGAAATTATTAAAAATGCAAAACTTCACCTTTGGAAAGTACCCTCAAAGTCATTTTCATCAGAAAATGAGAGTTTCCATCTTGTTCTTAATGATAAACAGTGTTTATATATACAATTTAATCAAAATCGTTAGAGTGAGTTTCGAGAAAATAAATTATCTCTATTTTTTCCCTTCAGTAAACTACCCTTAAATTTAGGGTTTTATATCTAATTCCAAAAATCCCTCGGGGGCATCTTATGAAACCACCAGATACCAGGTTCATCCCAATCGGTAAAGTAGTTTCGGCTCTAGCCCAAGACAGACAGACAGCATTGGGAAAACCACTTCTTTTGTTTCAAGCCGATATTTATCAAAATCTCGAGTTCGATTTTTTTGACTATTACAATACTATCTCTCTGAGGTGTCGAGAGAAAGTAAAAATGAAAAAAGAAATCATTTTCAATGAATTTAAGGATATTTGTGGGGCTATGATATTGGGCTTTATGAAAAAGGGCTCTAGATTTAGCATTCCTCCAACAAATACAATAATAATATTTTTTGATAGGCTCACAACATACCATTTTAAGTTATTTGGGAACTTCAGCGAACCTTCCTCTTTACTTTTAGATAATAAGTAAAATATTTTTCTTTCCCCTTTTTCTTATTGACATGCTAAAGGATGGTTGTAGGTGAAGGATGATAGGGAGATTAAGTTTAGCATAGAGAAGTAGTTAAGGAAAACGACATAGACCATTGTATTTTAAGCCATGTGGCCTAAGAGAGATTGATAATTTTTCTCTGAACAAAGCGGTCTCCTTAATATACTTAAGCCTATGTGCTGCCAAACATTTCAAGTTTTGGATGCGCAAATTCAATTTTTTTAAAATTTATTCATGCCAAAGAAAGAGCAAAAATATAATAAAACCCTCAGATTCCTCTAAATTATGCAAAATTCCCAAATATCACATTCACAAATTTTTCATTTCTACAAAGTTTATAAAAAAATAATATTAGGGTATCATTGTCTAATGGTTAATATTAAGGCCCACAGGCCGTGCAAAATCATGGATAGGGTTGCGAATTTGACAAGCCTGGCTTAAGGCGTCACTATCGCAATAGACTGAACTATGGAGGATGGAAATATTGGGACTCAAATCCCAGGGTGGTTTTATCCAAACAGTTTCCTTAAGAATTTTTCTCCCCACGCAAATGCGGATACATTTCCTCTAAATTATAACTGCCTCACTACAAACCTATAGTGTAAATATGCTGGTAGCCTTTTCTGTTATTAATACACGGCGATAAAAAAAAATTATCGGTCTTGAAAATTGGATCAGCCTGTACAATTTCCATTTTATGTCCTTCCCTAACCCCCTTCCTACATCCATTAAATAGGACGCATGAGTAGGCTCAGCCAACTAGAACCGGTTTTTTTAAAATTCTGTATAGCGTTAATAATTAATAAACATGTTCATCGGACAAAACTCACGTATTGGGAATAAAGTACATAATTAAAAATTTAACATGATCACGACAAGTAAAAAAAATCTGTTGAAAGCTAGACATGTAGATTTGCGTCCAATTGGTTTAGTATTTGGCTTTCATGTATTACACATATAGATACAAATGATGCCTTAACTAATTAATTTATTAATTAAGAAACTCTGGATAAATTGAGGTAAGCTCATCTAAAAAATACTTTGGCCTTCTTGTTTTATTACCTATCCGGGATATCCACATATTTGCACTAATTGGGTAGAAATGAGGAGGGTAGAATAGTACCGTGCTCCCCGTATTACTACCCGTCCAGGATATCCACATATTTACACTAATGGGGTAGAGATGAGGAAGGTAGAATAGTACCGTGCTCCACGTCTTACTACCCGTCCGGGATATCCACATATTTACACTAATGTGGTAGTGATGAGGAAGGTAGAATAGTACCGTGCTCCACGTCTTACTACCTGTCCAGGATATCCACATATTTACACTAATGTGGTAGAGATGAGGAAGGTATACTTTATAGGAACTTTACCGCAATTGCGCATAGGGAGAGTAAAAAATAATTGGAGTAAAATCACCTCGCTACACTCAGCTGGAATTCAAACCCCGACATCCCTGTCACTTCTCAACCAGTTCAGACGAGAATGACGCCTCTTGAAGAGTAGGTTAACGTTATTTTAAACCATACCTTTTATTATAAAAATATTATGTAGTTAACTTAATAGGTTCTAATATGTGTTTGCTCCGAACAGGAAACGAGACGCAATGAAACAAAAAAAAAAGTCTATTAATTTCAATTACTGCATTATGGTATGGTAAAGGTAACACACACCCTGCTCTTATTAAGGATCCCAATTCCATTAATTAAGGGGCTGTGCCATGACCTAGTTAACTAATGAATAGGTACATTATTTTGAGAATTAGTTTTCCTTGTTAAAGACATGGTTTTGCTTCCTTAATGAAAATAACGAAATCATAACATTATTTAGGAATGTTTTTAATGGCCATTTCCAGCTCAAAACAATTTGTTAACAGGTAGTGGCTCTACTGGAGACAAAGTCGCGGTATCTCTTTTATAGGGGTGTCCATACTGGTGACAAGATCGTGGAGACTAAGATGCCAGCAGATGACGCGTATATATAGGGGTGGCTAAACCACGCACCTATTGAAACATTGTAGAAATCATTTACAAGTCAGTTGTTAAATTTACAAGTGAAATATTAATACAGTCTAACTTTTTAATTCAAAGTATAAGAGATATCTAATAAATTGAAATATTCAAAATTCTAAATAACCAATTTTATGAGTATCTAGGCAGCTGGTACACAATAAATCAAAAACCTTAAAGTGTGATACATATAAACACACACACACATGTTATAATTACAAGCTAAATAAAACACACCTGTATAATATATACGAAAAAACAAGAAAAATTTAAACACACGCTATAAAAACTTGTAAAAATTAATATACAAAAATTGCATACTTTTAAGTCAGTCAGTGCGTCACGTGATTACGTCACACAGAAGCGATGAAAGCCGAGCCAGCAACACATCCCCTATTCTAGGCAACCCGCTCGCCGCTGGTGAAGATTTCTCGGTTTTATATTTTAAGATAGGCAAATAACTCTTAACTTTATATCACACTAGCAATCCCGCGCGGCGTTGCCCGTGAACCACTGTGGTATAAGAATTATATAGGCCCCCTCCTCACCCCATGGTGCTCGATTTCAAATGGAAACGTTATCTCTGAAACGTAATTCTAAACCAGATTAAAAATATTTTCTTCAAAATTTAAAAAAAATAGCCTAATTAAAAAGCTAATAAAAAATTTAAATATCCGGCTTCGAGGTGCATTTGGACCCCCTTCCGTACACTTATGTTAAAAATTTCAAATCTTTTCGTGTCGTAGATTTGGCTGGGAATCGCACACACACAAACAAACAAACAAACACACACGCAAACACTTCCTTTTATTACTATAGATTATTGGCATATGAGGGGATTTAATAAATATCGTTAAGTTAGGTATAAAATGAGTACAAACTCAAAAAAATTAACAATGAATTTATAGCCGTCAAATTATCCAAATATTTCCATCTAGAATTCGAATTAAATATTATTTTCTAGTATTGATTTAAATATAAATTTGATGAGGAATTATGAAGGGGTCAAATAATCCAATTTTTCGAATTAAACAATGTGGAATCAGCCAAATCCTACTCTGTATCCAGTTTCAGAAACTAAAATTACACGGGAGTAGGCATACACTATTTCTAGGTAGCGCCTCAACATTCGAAATAACATAAGAAACTGGCCATGGCCATATTAAAAAGTTTATATATTAGTAGGATACACAGAAATTCCTCACCTCCATATTTTTTTATCATTTTTCAAGTAGTAAAATTATATTTTCTGTATTTTTATTCCCTATGATGACATGTTTCGGTGTTATATATAGATGTTACACCATCTTCAGGTCTTATTTATGATAAAGGTGATATTTTTTAAAAGTGTTTACATATTAAAGCTCAAAATTTTCACAAATTTCTGATGATATATATTTAAAAGAAAATCATCTTTTTCATAAATAATATCTGAAGATTGTGTAACATCTATATATAATACCGAAACATGTCATAGAAGATTAAGGCTAATATCAAATAAGCAGAACGGAGTAAAAATAAAGAAGATATAATTTTGTCATTTACTACTCCTTACCAAATCAAATATGAACATTGCTAAAAAAACATTAAGTAACCTATCCCAAAACACCTCTACCACTGCAGAGCATATACTGTCTATCGAAGTAATTTCTGAAATGACCAAACAGAAAAAAAATGGCAGCTAATTCGTGCAATTATGGCCACACAACTTTTGTTTGATAGCAGCTGTCTTTATCATGGACATGAATACAAAATAAATGTTTAGACTTAGATATTGTCATTCACAAATTGCAAATATATGTGTTCAAATTATTTAATTTATAAAACTGAATATTGAAGATAAATTTCATTATAATTAAAGCCCTATACAAGTTGTTTATACTCTAGGCATATCTGTTTTTTAATTTATAACACACTTTGTATATTTAAAATATTTACCTTGACTCAATATTTGCTCATTGTACGAGTCAAATTGGTCAAACTAACATTCACAACATATTAAACAATCAATAGTCAAACTAATTTAAATGAGAATAAGAAATAAAACTTATTAAAACATCAAGTTAAAAATATAAAATATCGTAAACATATCTATTCAAAGGTTTTTTTTATTTTGTTTACAGTATGTAAAAAAGTTACAATAACCAAATTTCCTTTAAAAAAGCTTTTAAATTTTATCTAAGTCTTATCTGATTGAATGGTCAAAAATCATAAAAACCTTTGAATAGATATGTTTATAATATTTTGTATTTTTAACTTGTTGTTTTAATAAGTTTTATTTCTTATTCTCGTTCAAACTAGTTTGACTATTGATTGTTTAATATGTTGTGAATGTTATTTTGCCCAATTTGACTCATACAATGAGCAAACATTGAGTCAAGGTAAATATTTTAACTATACAAAGTGTGTTATACAATTAAAAACAGATTTGCCTAAAGTATAAACAACTTGTATAGGGCTTTAATTATAAGGAAATTATCTTTAATATTCAGTTTTATAAATTAAATAATTTGAACACATATATTTGCAATTTGTAAATGACAATATCTAAGTCTAAACATATATTTAATTCATTAACTCCTTATGACAGATTCATTTAGAATGTTTTCTAAAATGTTATGAATACTAAAGCCTGGCTTTGTGCATAATGCATGACATCAACTTATACCTAAGGATATAGTAGGATTCTAGTAGTAACGGCTATAATACAAATATTGTTTTTGGCCAACTGTGATCACATTTTACTATATTATTAAAAATAAAACAGCATGGTATCAACACGCAATCTAGCCATACCAACAGAACGGACGCCGTATGTTGGGGAATATAATGATAACCTTTGTGGATAGAGGGTGTTATGTAGTAATCACAACAAAGCCCACGGTCATCAATCTCAGTTTTCTAGACTGGAGCCGCTATTTTTTTCCAATAAAGTCATTTTTCTTCACGAGGCTGAATAATTGACCCAATGCCAGATCCACTAATTCAAAGAAAATCCAAAGGGCCAGGGATAGAACCAGGGACCTCTGGATCCGTAGCCAAGAGCTCTGACCACTAGACAACAGAACTGGTACTTTAATGTATTTTTAGTATTATTTCATATTCAATGATAAGATCTATCAAAAGTGACAGCTACAGAACACAAGACTTTACATAATATGAATATATTAAAGTTTTTTTTACATCATTTACTGTTTCCAGCCTCTGGCCTGGGCCAGGTTTTTTATTCGTCATTTATTTTACTGCCGGCTGGCTAGACCTCTTGTAGCTGCATATGCCTTATAATTTAACCTAAGACTAGGACAGGTACAACATCCAGTCCCCGGCCGTTAATTTATCATTGTGGAAGGGTAAACCCACATTTTACCAAAGATAAATTTTCGGCCATGCCGGAAATCGAACCCGGGATCCTTAGCTCAGAAGACAGACACGCTACCAACTCAGCTAAGGTGACGACTTATATGAATATATTAAAGTAATTTTATAAATTTTTGTGGCAGTAATAATTAGTCTTTCCTACCATAATCCTACTATATGTTAATGTGCGATTGAAAGAACAAAGTTTATAAAATCTAATAATAATATTAATAATAGATGTGAAACTATTACTTAGTCCTAACTTACCAGGTAATGAGGATATCCTAACGAGAAGGAATAGCAAGGCAGACTGAATAGTTGTCATGATCGTCTTGGATGGGTTGTTTATTCTTTTTTTATGGTCTGGAACAAATATAAAATACAAAACTTTCAATACACAATATTTTATAGGATATATTTTTAAACATTCTAAAATAAAACATTGAAGACGTCCTAACAAGAGTGGGTGAGAAGAGAACCATTTTGGATATGATTCTTTGGTACATATTGAACTGGAGAGGACACATCCTTAGGAGGAACTGTCTTCTGTATGAAGTCATGGAAGGAAAGGTTGAGGGAAAGAGGAGCTTAGGAAGGAGGAGGATTCAAATATTATATTACTTGAAAGAAAGAATAAAATTCTGAGATGTGAAGGGGGAGGCAAAGAACAAGGCGCATTGGCGGTCTAAGTTCACTGACAAGAGGAATGGACCTATCGTAAGACAGAAAACCTAATATATAATAAAAATAAAATTAATAAAATATTAAGAAGGTTTATTTTGACGTGATTAAAAACCTTCATGTGTTAGGGATGAAGAGAGTTGAATCTAAAAGAATTGTACCCACGTTTGCGTGGAGGTGGAGTGAAACTTAGGTAAAAGAAACCTCAATACAACCAACCATTTTTCTAACTCTGTCCTCCTCGTCATCGGCTGCTCATTATATAACAAGAGTGACGCCTTAGTTCATTCAACCCCCGAAGCGGGTAAAATGTTTATGTTAATGAAGTAATCACTTTTTTTGGAACGATTTAGTTTTTAAATTGATTAGGTAGTTTTTAATTGCAGTATATAACATTCTAAACTCTAGGTTCCCGACGAGCAATTAGTGGATCAAATCGAATCCCGGCTGGGTGTACTAGGGGTTATTTCCTAAAGGGTTTCTCACTCTTCTTCTATGCAAATGTGGTTACGCTTCTTCTAAAGTCGACCTCTCACACTCCTGAAACCGTAATGTAATTGGGTAGTGAGGACGGGTGTTAGGATAGGGTAGTAAAAAAGAACTACAGCTTTTTTACCTTCTTCAGTGGTCACATGGTATAAGGCGTCACACTCGCAATAAACTAGATTACCGATGACAGGGAGATCGGGATTCAAATCCCGGTCAAGTGTTTCAAGAATGTTTTCCCTAAATGGTTTTTACTCTCCCTCCAAGCAAATGCGAGTACACTTCTCTTAATTCAACCTTACTCATCCCTACCCAATTAGCGTAATTAGTGCATAAGCGTATAGCGTGAACCGGTAGTAGGACGCGCTGATAAAAATTATAACCATCTAAATCCTTACGCCATTAATGTAAATATTTAAATAATCAATATGGATTGTAATATGTGGAAGATGGTGAAAAAATCTGATTGGTTTCAATAATTGTGTATTAATTTTAATACAAATACTTCTCACACATAGAAAATTTACTCTTTTTTTGAGATAGATAATTTATTTCCTACATATTTTTATTTATTAATTTATTTGAGGTATTTAAATTATCTTCTGAGCCGACTGATTAAATCAGCACAAGAGAGTTTCTTTGAGCAAGAGTGAAAGGAGCTATCAATTTTACCGGGAAAGCTATTTTCACATAACTTCCAGGGTTATTTTACACGCCACAATCAACATAGTACCAACGGCTTTACTTTCCCTCTGAAGGAAGTTGTGCTACGGATTTTCATAGCTAAAAAAAAATTCGTTGACACCAGTTAGGTCTGAACCCACGAACATCGGATCCTTTGCTGAGCTACTTTACTCCAAGACCACCAAGATTGCCTAATTAATGTTGACACGGAATTTGGTATTTAGGATCAGAGAAAGCCGATAAGAAGTTCAGGGACTCGGAGATAGCCAAAGGTTTGACCTAAACCCGAAAATTATTTTAGCACCTGTAAATATTCTACCAAACTCTTTGGTATAAAATTTAGACCGTTGAATAATTTAATTGGATATTTCAATTAACACTACTAACCGCACCAGTGTTCATTATGGTCTAACACGTCAATCGCAAGTTAGAATAAATGTCTGGTGATTTAGAAGTCAGGCTAGAATCCCCTTCAGGTGTAGGCTGTATTTTATTCAATGGTTTACCAGTCCCCCTCCATGTGAACGAAGGTGCATTTTCTCTCAAACTCTACAATCCCCCTCCGATTATCATTAGCGTAATATTAATACAAATGTATAACCCAAACGGGCGAAAACAATAAGTAATAAATTCTTTTTTTTAGACGTGAAGATAATTTTGTGTTTTAATTTTAAAATTACACCTAGAAACGGGAATCGAAACCGGAACCTTTGATTTAGTACAACCAATGAGATATCCAGAAGTCGTCCTGTGCTCAGGGTCATTCCTTACTCAATTTAAGGCAGATTATGTGATGGACGTGTGGAAAATCGTTGGATTGAACAATTTCTGGATAGCGCATTGGTTAGAGCATTGACGTGCTAAGCCAAAAGTCCCGGGCTCATTTCCCGTGTCAAAGTATTATTTTTCAATTTAAAAATATTATTATTTAGCACCACGTCTTACTACCCGTTAGGATTATACGCTTAAGTACTAATTACGCTAATGGGTTAGGAATAGGGAAGGTTGAATTTAGAGGAAGTGAACCCGCATTTGCGTGGAGGGAGAGTATAAAACCAATTAGGGAAAACCACCCCAGTTCACCCTACCGAGATTCGAACATCAATCTCTCCGTTATCGGCCATCTAGCTCAACGCGATACCAGGGCGTTAGCCAACTACGCCATCGAGGCGGGTAATTCAAAAATAATAATATTTACATATGGCTATAAATGTAATTAACAAATATAATAGCTTGGTTATTTAATTCATCGTGAAGATAATTATTGTGTTTAGAGGCTGAGTTTAGAAATTTAGGATTATCAGAGTATTAGAATAAACTAATTTTTCCTATCACGATTCATTCACTTGTTTGTACTGTTCGTGTGGTTTTATTTGGTTAATTGATTTTCCTGTTCGGCACAAAGAATATAAATTAGTTGGACCCATTTTGGAATGAGAACCATACCTTTTCTCGCTACCCAAACCCCATGAGCCCGGAGTTTGGAAATGGCAATGAAGTTTGGCCAGGAGAGGGGAAGGGAGGGAAGCAACTGCTGGCGAAAACAAAAGTTTAGGGGGAGAAGAAGCTTATTAGCATGGAGTAGAGAGAGACGGAGAAAGTCATCGTTCACAACCCACTTATCCACTAGCTCGTGATGGGTTCTCACTTAAGTCAAATTCGAGATTGGGTTTCAACTAAGGAATAAGCCACGTACAAATATATTTCGGTAACACAAAAAGAATATACCCCTCCCCCAGGGAGTTGAAGTAGTTCATTTGTCCCCGAAAAAACACAAGAAGTTTAAGTAGGGGCGAATTGGCATCTAATTTGTACTCCATTGAATTTAAAGTTTTCTTAGGCTAAAACGTTTAGTTTAGATTATAATGTACAAAAATTTTTTGGATCTAATTTTAGATAATATTGATTTCGATTTATGATAATTTTTCTAAAAATAGGCTAATATTACTCGTTTATAAAATTAATTTTAATAATAAAATGACGACTTTTATTAAAAACACATTATTGTTATTATTATTATTATTTAAAAAAATTGTAATTGTAATACAAAAATAAATTGTACGGAACTCCGCACCGACTTTCGCACTCTATTGTTTAAAAAATGGAGAGAGTTACTCAAAATTCATAATATAATATACACTAGCGAACCCGAGAAGAAATTGTGCTATACATACGTAAAACTTTTTTGACTCATGGTTTAAATTTCATAATTTTATTTTTAAATAATTAACGTCTTCATTTGTATATTTTGACCAATAAAAAATATCAATATTGGGTCCCTGAGGGTCAACACTTCATATTAAAACGTTGACTTCCGGTTACAATTTTCGTTATTTTACTAGGGGATGCACATCCTATGGTTATCGTATTGCTAATAAATTTATCTTTTATAAATTTTGACCAATAAAATAGGTAATTATTGACTATTGAATCTAAAATAAGAGAGATAGAATCGTTATAGCCGATTTTGAGAAAATGGAATATTTATCTTTTCACCCTTTAGTAAACTGCTATTAATTTTAGGGTTAGACAGACGGCGTTGCAAAAACCACAGTTTTAGTGTTCGGGGGGTAATAAAACGTTAACATCCATCAACATCTCGGGTTATTATTTTTTTTTGGCGGCCGTAATACTTTACCTTAAAGTGTTGGCAAAGTTAAAAATATATATATATATGTGTATAGCTTGAAAATTTTTTGTTTTATAAAAATATATTTCAAGTAAAAGATGTTTATCATAAATAGATCCACCTGTGTGCAATGATAAGTAATTTCATATCTCAAAGACTTACGGAGGTAAAATTAAAAATTAGAATTCATATATCAGACCGGAACCCTTAAAGTCATTTTGACGAAAAGTTGAGAGTATCCATTTGGTTTGTAATATTGATCAGAGCTTAGAAATAAAATTTAATCAAAATCTTTAAAGCCAATTTGGATAAAATCGATTTTTTTCTCTTTCTGCCCTTAAGGAAACAAACCTTATTTTAGGGTTGGATATCCATTTCCATAACTCTTAGGGGTAGACCTATGAAAACCCTAGATACCAAGTTTTAAAATCTCTAGTCCGATGTACAGACTGATAGCCAGATGGACAGACAGACAGACAGACAGACAGACGGCATTGCGAAAACCACTTTATAGTGTTCGATGGTTCATGAGACGTCGACATCTACCAAAATCTTGAGTTCAATTTTTTTACGAT
Organism: Timema bartmani; assembly: GCA_902151455.1. Classification (NCBI taxonomy): domain Eukaryota; kingdom Metazoa; phylum Arthropoda; class Insecta; order Phasmatodea; family Timematidae; genus Timema; species Timema bartmani. Next base: position 12,728 of record CABFWB010005088.1, read on the forward strand.
CACAATACTTTCTCTACCTGTAAGATAGCGAGAAAGTAAAAAGGCCACTATCACAATAAAGGTAATGAATATGTACTGTACGTACAGTACATGAGCCCAAGATGTTTTAGTATTAATAGAAAAAACATTTTTAATGCAAATACTTGAACATCATAATAAAGTTAGTAATCTAATTACTTACTTAATACATGGCATTAGGAACTCGAAAGTACTGAAGTACGCCACCTACTCGTCTCTTGAGATAGCTCTATCCAGTCCACCTCATTACACCCTATTTCTATCTTGAGCTAGTTCTATCCAGTCCACCTCATTACACCATATTTCTATCTTGAGCTAGTTCTATCCAGTCCACCTCATTACACCCTATTTCTATCTTGAGCTAGTTCTATCCAGTCCGCCTCATTACATCCTTTATCCTTCAGGTTCATCCTAATATTATCATCCCATCTGCGTCTTGCCCTTCTCAATGACATTCCCACATGTTGACATCCATTACTCATATAATCTCACTCGGAAGGAGTTGGTCACATGATTAAGGTGGGAGTGTTGGGGACGCAAATAAAAGATAAGTGTTTTTGCAATTTTCATAGCAAAACTTTTTTTGGCTAGAATGAATAAAATATCACTCCATTAGAATAAACATGGAGATTATATTGTTGCTTTTGTTGAATATCTGTCATTAACATGGCGACATTAGATGAGAAACATTTTGAATTAAAATAATTTTTCTAATGAAATTCTAGGACACCATTGACTAGTATTAAAAAATTGTTTAAAATGTTAATTTTGCCACGTTAAGAAAATTAAACTATTATTTTCTTACTAGAGCAATATTTTATTTATTTTTGCCAAAAAATTGTTTTACTATGTAAACTGTAAAAAATACTGACCTTTTTCGCATTCCCTACAGCCCCACATTAATGATATGAAGACAAAGGATCGATTCTGTACTAGGTATACCAATGGAATTTCACTACAAAGTAGTTTATCATCTTTTTCTAAGAAAATGTTTATGTGTTTATTAAAACTACACCTTCTATCATCTTATCACCTTAGGTTGTATGACTTGTCTTAAGATTTTGTTCACACCATGTTTTACCCCCTTACCCTTCCCCCTCGACTATCCACATTTCAATGACACTAATGGGGTAATTATCAAGAAGATAGCCGCCTCGTGATGTAGTTGTCAGTAAGAGCCTAAGTATCCCGGGTTAGATTCTTCTCTGGTACAGTACCGTGGGTATTTTTCCTTATAGGGGAGTTACCCCAACGGTCGCCAGGGTTTGATTAATTAGGCTTAAGTGAGATTTAAGTGTTTCCACTGGTTCCACATCAGCATACTCACTATCACCATCACCTCATCTCATCGGGACATGGTAAGAGCCTCCATGGAAAGGATGTACGATTAGTACATTCAGGGCGTCCCCTGGACAACGGTACATTAGTACTGGATAATATTTCCACTACTGGGCTACGAATGATGTTGCCCAGAAGCGCAGTATATATACATATATATATATATTAAGAATATATATTTTTAGATGTCATGTACCACCATTTGCGTTTAAGTCAGAATGATAAAGCGTTTAGTAGGAGAAAAATCCACCTCACTATATCCGGTTAAGATTTCAAACCAGACCTACACGTTATTGGCATATTGGTGGATCAGACAGGAGGAGATTTATGCCTTTGACCGCATGCACAATAGTCTGACACTATAGACATTAGCACCTAAGCGTATTCTTCGTTAAAACATAACAATATCTAAACATTTTTTATAAACATAATCTAGTAATTAATTATAATATGAACAATAAATAGTTGAAAATATTATCAACAGTTATAAATAATATCCTACTTTTGCCATAGATAAAAAGATTAGATTTGGGTAAAATCCATTATTTTCACAAAACCAAATTTAAAATTTGCCCTCTAAATTTAAATCTAAATCTTGGAAAAAAAGTGTGAACCTAAGAGGAAATGTAAATATAATGTAATAATATAAAATACAAATAATAACTAAATGTTAACATTCTTTCTTATAATCAATTAATTATAACATTCTTACGTTCAGTTAAGTGTTAAATTACTGTCCTGGGGCCTGGTTGGTAAGTTCATCTTGTAAATATAATTGGTTCTGAACCACCAATAAGCAGTAGGTTATCAGAACTCTAAGATAAATATCACTTAGAAAATTAAAAATAATTTTTTTTAAGGATATGATTCTTGAATCCGAAGAATTCCCGAATTCTCAAATCTCGAATAGCCTTAAGTATTTGAAGGATTCGAGAGTCCATCCCTAATAAAGATATTGTACTATGTTTAGGAATATTTACGAATATCTCGCATTTTTATTCATACAGTAGTATAATAATAGTAATAATAATAATAATAATAATAATAATAATAATAATAATAATAATAATAATAATATAATAATAATAATATATAAAGTATTGAGTTTGAAAAGTTTATTTGATAAATCCAAAACTAAATACAATCATAAAACGAAGAAAGTAAAAAATAAAGACTCGGTTTACTATGTACCGTGATATTTTTGTTAAAATGCCACGTAAGGATTATAGACACACAAAGAGCTCGCAATTAGTAAGCTGGGATAACCGTAATGGTTGTTTGGCATGTCAAGTGGTTTAATGTACTTGCTTTGCCAACAATGAGGTATTTGTAATAAGCTGATCGTAGCCCTACTACCTATAAGCCGCCTATTCAACAATACGAGTTTGTCGATAATGTTCGTGATAGAGATGAGCTATTTTTTCTACTGTTATTAAATTGGTGGTCTTTATTCATTGCTTAGTCCGACAGCCTACATATTATCAATGTATATAGTTATTCTAGGGATGTGCAAGTACTCGAAAATTTGAGTTCTAGTCAGTTTTAGTAGATGCTCTAACTCAACTTAAAGATTTTCACTAAACTCAAAAAATTTGTGTAATTGGAATATTCGACCTTTTCTCGAAAAAATTTCTGGTTTAATTTTTTTTGGCACCACGTCTTACTACCTGTTCGGTTTGTACGCCTTTGTACCAAATTACACTAATGAGTTAGGGACTAGGAAAGTTAAATTTAAATCAAATGCAACCACATTTGCGGGGAGGGAGAGTAGGAAACAATTTAGGAAAAAAGCATTCTCAGTGCACCTGACTGGGATCGAACCTCGATCTCCCCGTCTTCGTAAGTCTAGTCCAACACGAAAGTAGTGCGTTAGACCACGCAGTCACCAAAACGGGTCCTGGTAAATTGGTTTTATTCAATTTTAAAATATAATTTCATAGCAAAGAGAATCCCTCAATATTTCTTTTTATTTAATTACAAAATTATAAAATTATTATATTAAATTAATTTAAAAATTGAATTTGTGTGATTATGCATTTTTTCACAAAAAATATACTTATAAAAAAGTTATATTTGTACTTATTTATGGTTTGTGTATGGATCTATAACAGAAACTCAACTTGAAATATTTTTTGTACAAATATTACTCTATACTACTCGAACTCTAGGAAAACGTTTTCATCCAAACTCGACTCGAAGTGAAAAATGTATTTCCGCACACATTATACATAAATACTTTTTTATTTATTGAGTTCAAATTACGATCTTAATATATTATGTGAATTTTATATCGTGGACCTACTTCTAAAAACCGTCTAATTTGAATTGAGGTTTATTAATAGAAGGCTCGATTAACCCGGATGGGTAGTAAGACGCAGTGCTAAGTATTATTATTATTATTATTATTATTATTATCTCAAGGGGTGGTGGTGCTCTCATCTCTGTCATTGATACTATTTCTGGTGTGGTCAGGAGAACTGACCTAGAGAATAATATGGAATGTGTCTGGATTGAGATCCCAACATTTGATCGCCAAAAACTGTTAATTGGGAACATATATCTTGCTCCCCAAATAACAGTCGAAGCATTTAACAATTACTTTATATTTCTTGAAGGTGTGTTGGCTAGCTACCCCTATAGAATAATACTACTCGGAGATTTTAACTGCCCCAAAATTGATTGGAATTATCATCATTCTCAGAACATTTCGCATTTCTACATTAAATTAAAAGCTACTCAACTTCTCGCTTCGACTAATATAATGGGATTAGAACAACTCAATGAAGCTGATAACGACACTAACCTCCTTGACCTCGTTTTTGCTAATTTTCACCACCCCTCTATTACTATTACTCAAAGCTCTCAACCACTAGTCAATATTGATTTAGCTCATCCACCCTTATTGATTTCACTAGATGTACCTATTGCGACTAAAATTAATGACACCTCTAAAACATATATTGACTATGCACACGGTGACTACCTTAATCTCTACAATGACCTGGCTACTGCAGATTGGACTTGTGTTTATTCTACTACGGATGTTAATTTGGCTGTAGATAATTTTACCAAGTTAGTCCAAAGGAAAATCAAAATGAATATTCCTCAAATTAATATTCTTAATTCATCCAAATATCCTAATTGGTTTTCTTCTACACTCAAATACTATATTAGGAAAAAAAACCATTTTTTCAAAAAGTTTAAAATAACAAATAATAGTGTATTCTATTCACATTTTTCTCACTTTCGTAAATTAGTTAAAACTACTTTGATTATAGACAGAGCCAATTGGATGAACTCAATTGAAAATAGTATTAAATGCAAACCTAAAGATTTTTGGAAATTTGTTAAAAATAATCGTACGAATAAAGTTTTCCCATCCAACCTTGAAATTGATGGCAAATCTATAGCGGATCCTTTATTAATTGCTAATGAGTTTGGGACCTACTTTCATTCCGTTTATAATTCAGCTATTCCTGTTTTACCCTGCCCCGTTATTGAAACTAGCGCGCCCTTGTATCCATGCCACATTACACCCTTGGATGTTGCTAATGCTATTAAAAAATTGAGTTCTTCTAGATGTGCCGGGACAGATGGAATTCCAAGTTTTATTGTTAAAGGCTGTGCCAGCATTTTCAGCCCTTTGTTAGCCTATATCTTTAACATTAGCCTGTCAAATGAAACTTTTCCTCGTACATGGAAACAATCTGTTGTCATACCTATCTATAAAAAGGGGGTAAAAACAAATGTTTGTAATTATAGACCAATTTCTCTCTTAAACACTTTCTCCAAAGTATTCGAGAAAATCATACATGAGCATACTTTTCACCACCTTAAAAATAAATTTTCAGATAATCAACATGGCTTTATAAAAAATAAATCTACTGTAACTAATTTAGTAGAATTTCTTGGGCATGTTGCCCCTCAAGTCTCTGCCCAAGGTCAGGTTGATGCTATTTATTTTGACCAAAGTAAGGCATTTGACTTATGTCAGCATAATATTATTCTCGCTAAACTTGGTAATTTTGGACTTTCTCACTCATATGTAAATTGGTTCAGCAGTTATTTGCATGAAAGATCATTCATTATTAAAATTGATTCACACAGCTCAAATACATTTTTAGCACCCTGTGGCATACCACAGGGGTCTAATTTAGGTCCTCTTCTCTTTAATGTGTTTATTGATGACATTGGTAAATATTTGAACTCTTCTAGTTATTTACTCTTTGCTGATGATGTAAAATTATTTAAAACTATCAATTCAATTGCAGATTGTATAGATTTACAAAATGATGTAAATGGTATTCTACAATGGTCTTTGGAAAATGGAATGTCTATCAATAAATCTAAGACCAAATCTATATCTTTCACTAGGAAAACTAATCCTTTCTTTTTTACTTATAAATTGGGCAGTGATAACATAGTTCGCACCCTTTGTATTAATGATCTTGGTGTCCTCCTGGATAACAAACTTTATTTCCACTATCATGTTGACCATGTCATTTCCCAGTCATTGAAACTACTTGGGCTTATTAAATTTATTACTTCATCATTTAAGAAAGTTGACTGTTTTTTATGTCTGTATTATGCCCTGGTTAGATCTAAGTTAGAATATGCTACTGTTGCTTGGAATTCCATTACCTTAACTGACTCTCTTAGGTTAGAAAACGTTCAAAGAAAATTTGTTGCTGCATGCTATGATAAATACTTTAGTAACCGGATTTATTATGATTATGATAGAATTCGAAACCTATTAGGGCTCCAAACTCTCTTCTCGCGTAGACTTTATTGTGATGCCCTTTTTGTTTTTAATATTTTCAATAACATAATTTCTTGTAAATTTGCCCTTGATCATGTAGGCGTTCTTATCCCTTCTCGGGCTTCTCGTAATCAAAAATTATTTTTTCTTAATAGCTCTTACAAGGTAAGCCCTATAGGTCGTTGTATCCATAGTGCCAATTCTAGATTTGTCGAATTCGACTTTTATCATAAAAGGAAAGCTAAACTCAGAGAGTTATTTAAGGATATCCCGTATCAATAATTTATCTTGTAGAGGTTCTGCCTATATTATTTAATACTATTTAAGTTTACATTGTTTAAGTTTACAATATTCTGATCTATTTTTTGCATAATGTTACTGCTTTTAACCACTATTTGGTTATTTATTTTTAATGTTACTTTTTATTCTTATCATTATTAACTACTTTTTTGTCTCGTGGTTGTTTATCGGTATATGGCATTATTTGGCCATTTTTTGTCTATCATGTTTTCTTATGTAAATGTATGTATTGTAGGGTATGTACTTGTGTGCTTTTCAGTGCTGGCCTGTTATAGGTCTTACGACTGTTGGTCGGCACTATAATAAAGGAAATTGAAATTGAAATTGAAATTATTTGAAGGGTATAGGGGAAAAAACAGGAGGGCCGAAATTAAACTCAAATTGGGCTACTGCTGTCATCTGTTACATAGTTAAAATACATTTTTAATTTACTTAATATTATGAATTTAAAAAAAAAAAGTATTTTCTGGGATCCTTATGGAATTTTAGATTTAAAAATTCTTTTGATAATTTGTGTAATGGAATATTTCCCCCTTTCCCCGGTTTCCTTTACTTGTTAAACATAGGTTTTCTAAACAGAAAATCCTCACACTAGAATTGGATTTTACGTATACCTCATAAGGCTGGATTCCTATTATATAAGAAGGGCCTTTTAGAAAATACAAACAGTTCTTTACTGCTAACACTGATAACGTTTTACTATATTATTACTTATTCTATAGTATTAGCACTCGAAAGTTCATTGTTGAACTTTAAAAGTACGCCCCCTATTCCTATCTCGAGTTAGTTCTATTCAGTCCATCTCATTACACTCTATCCATATCTCGAGCTAGTCCCATTCAGTCCACCTCATTACACCCTATCCCTATCTAGAACTAGTTCTATCCAGTCCACCTCATTACACCCTATCCCTATCTCGAGCTAGTCCCATTCAGTCCACCTAATTACACTCTATCCCTATATTGAGCTAGTTCTATCCAATCCACCTCATTACACCCTATCCCTATCTTGAGCTAGTCCCATTCAGTCCACCTAATTACACCCTATCCCTATATTGAGATAGTTCTATCCAATCCACCTCATTACACCCTATTCCTATCTCGAGTTAGTTCTATTCAGTCCATCTCATTACACCCTATCCTTATCTCGAGCTAGTCCCATTCAGTCCACCTCATTACACCCTATCCCTATCTAGAGCTAGTTCTATCCAGTCCACCTCATTACACCCTATCCCCATCTCGATCTAGTCCCATTCTGTCCACCTAATTACACCCTATCCCTATCTCGAGCTAGTCCCATTCAGTCCACCTAATTACACTCTATCCCTATCTAGAACTAGTTATATCCGGTCCACCTCATTACACCCTATCCCTATCTCGAGCTAGTCCCATTCTGTCCACCTAATTACATCCTATCCCTATCTTGAGCTAGTTCTATCCAGTCCACCTAATTACACCCTATCCCTATCTTGAGATAGTTCTATCCAGTCCACCTAATTACACCCTATCTCTTTCAGGTTCATTCCAATGTTATTTTCCCATCTGCATCTAGTTCTTCTCATTGAGCTAGAAAAGATAATTAAATATATTTCTTCAGTAGATCCATTCTGATTGTCAACGGAAGCCAGATATTTGAACGCTCGAACTTCATCCTGCTTCAATGGAGTGAATAAAGATACTACTGTTGATTTTATATTCTTAGTCCGTTTAATTAATAATGTAAAGACAAACTCTACAACAATTTATAAGAAAGTATTATTGGAAAAGTTTGTTAATTTTTTAATTGATAAATCAAATAAAACGTATCTAAACAATGCCAAATTTTAGCGACTTTTAATCAAATAAAAATCATGGTCTATTTACAGAATTATGGAAATTAATCTAAAACATTTACCACCAAATGAGTAGATCATTGGTGGACAAAATATGTATTCGGTCAGTTCTTTCATTTACTATATAGAGTAGAACACAATCTGTAAATAGCTGTCGGCGTATGGATATGATTTTGATATTTTCATCTAAAAGCAATATTTTTTATCAAAGTGTATCACTACCATTTTCATTTACACACATATATACTAATTATGCTAATGCACTAGGATGAGAAAGGGTGAATTTAGACAAAGTGTACCCGCAATTGCCTATAGATATACCCTTATTTTGGTTGGAATAACAATTTAGAAAATTCAGACATATTTCTTTGCGGCCAACATTGATGATATTTTATTATATTATTTGTTTTATTTTATATGTATTGATAATATAACTATAAAAAGTGACAGATGCATATAACATGACTTGATGTATGAATGTATTAAATGTTCTAGTAACTTTAGTAACCACCAGATACTGTTCTTCTGAACCAAAATCAGGGTTTAGTGTATAGAAAACCATTTTGAAAAAAAACAGCCTCAAAATATCCAACCTAAATTTTAACCCTGATCTCCCCACCATTAGCGGTCCCGCCTATTGGGCTAGTGACCCCCTTGACCTTTTGACCACTGAAACGGGTCATCAACGCTATTAATGTCTTATTTTAGGGTGAGGTATAGAGAGAGTAACAATGTTTTAAGGAACACACCCACATTAGTATGGAGAAGATCTGGGGAAATGACAGTGACAAGTCACACGTAGAAAATATATCTCCAGTGTATCGTCCTTGATTCGAACCTCAACCTTCCCGTCTCAAGCGATCCATCTTATTGCGAGTTTAACTCCTAAGAGCGTGCTACTACCGGTGTATTCCAAAGACATTTATCAAAAATTGGGTATCTCTGTAGTAAAAATTCGTCCCAATTCATTTTCCAAAATGCGTTAAAACACTATGTTAAACTTACTTTTTATAAGATTTAAATTTTATTTGGTATTGGTGTCGTCCTTTGTTTCAGATATTATGGACGTTGAATCAATATACAGGCTTGGTCCTATTAATTAAATGTTCATCGTCAACTTTTCATGTAGATATGCCTCGCTCTGAAGCACGTTTGGTGTCAAGCTGTTCTCTAAACACATCATCAGAACGAAATCTATATTTGAAAAGTGAGGTCAGAAGGACGAGACCAAAGGGGAAACCCCCCAAATGCGAGAGGAAGAGAAAAGCAGACGAACTCCAGCCAACATAGGAAGCGTGTTCAAGTGGGGGTTGGTTGAGTACAAGAGGGGTGAAGCAGCTCGAGGGGTTGGTGGCATTGCAGGCCACCTAATTAGCACAAGACTCGCATGAGTAGGCAGCCGTATTAGTTCTAGCTCATGGCATTGCATTCACCTTTATAATTGGCACGCCCTTATGGCATAGCTTTTTCATCGACATTAATAAGCAAGAGTAAGAGGGGAGCAAAATAATTGTAATTTGTTTTTTAAAGTTGAAGGCGTAAATGTTTTTTAGCATGTTTATTATTAGTTTTACAGTCGGTGATGAAGAAAGGGCAATCCGAATCTATCAAAAAATTTATCAGGTTCAGTAAATAAAATATAAGTAACAATTTACTTTGTTGATAAAATAATATTTAGGACACAATTTACGGGGCTTAGAAGATATTACGAGTATGTGTGTTTGGACACAGACTAAAGGGCCCACGATCTAAATTTAAAATTCATTTAGTCTGATTTTCCAGTGACGGGGAGGTCAGAGTTCAAATCCCGACCGGTTGTATTAAGGATGGGTTTTCCTAAATGATATCACATTATCTCGTCACGAAAAATGAGGGCAAATTTCCACTAAACTCTACCTTTTTCTTTATTCTGCCCATCCGGGAACTTCATTTAGTTTATCTTAAGGAATTCAAAGTAGAAAGGAATTATTTGGAGGAAGTGTACTTACAATTACATGAATGGAGAGTAGGAAACTTATTCAGGTATAAACATCCTTATAATATCCGACCGAGATTTGAACCGAAATCTCCGCGTCACTGACAATTCTGTCTAATGAAAAATTCACGCACTAGAACATGTGAGCACTGATGCGGGTAGCAATAGAATTGAAATTGACACAACTACTTATTGGAGCTTAGTGTTTTACAGGCTATTTTGTATTTTTCCCATCTGCCTTAAATCAAGATAAAATAAATGGTACGGTGCACCAGAAAGACATATTCTTTTACCTAGAAATGGAGATATTTTCTCAACATATATATATGTATATATATGCTTATAGCTCAAAACTATTAATTTTATAAAATTTATTTCAAATAAAAGATTTGTATAATTAATAGTACTACATCTTTAAAGTGATAAGTTATTTCGTATCTCAAAGAGATACGGAGATGTAGTCAAAATCGAAAATTCCCACACATGTAAATTACCCTCAATGTCATTTTTACGGGAAATTGAGAGTAACCATTTTGTTTGTAGTGTTAAACAATACCTAGATACGAAATTTAATCAAAATCGTTTGAGCAAATTGATAGAAAAACTTTTTTTTCTCTTTTCGCCTCTAAATAAATTGCCCTAATTTTAGGGTTGGATATCTTCTTTCAACGATTCCTAGGTTTCCCTAGATATTCCATGGATACGCAGTTTTAGCTCGATTCGTAAAATGGTTTCGGTTCTAGTCCTATTAACAAACACACATATGGACAGATGGTACTACAAAATAAACAACACTTTTTTCGGGTACAGGGTGCCATGAAACATCAACATCCATTAAAATCTTGAGGTTTTTTTATTGATCATGATAGATTATCTCTCTGAAGGGTCGGGGCAACGTGAGAAAATAATTTTTCGTGTGTTAATATTTTAAATACATATCTTTATTAATAACTAAAGACGTACATAATTCTGATTCTGATTAAAAACACTTTTAAAATTAAAATATAATCACATCCTCGGTAATTTAGTTTTCAAGCCTATATCTGTTTATGATCAATATATATTTTTTTACCAAAATATACTAATATTTATCAATAAATAGGCCTAACATGGATATTTTAAAACTGTAAACCGTGTAACGTTGAATAAATGTTAAAATTAAATGGCAATAAGGTTTCAATCTAATAATAATAAGATAAAACTATCAAATAAGTATATTTTACCTCTTTAAAAAATAAATAATTGATAATTTGGGTTGGTTAGTAATAATTTTAGTATGGCTTGTCTGGGCTACACCCCTCGTACCTAAGTTTGTGGAAAGATTATCCAGTACTAATGTACCGTTGCCCAGGGGACGCCCGAATGTACTAATCGTACATCCTTTCCATGGAGGCTCTTTCCATGTCCCAAATGAGGTGAAGGTGATAGTGAGTATGAGGTTGTGAAACCAGTGGAAGCATTTAAACCTAACTTAAATCTAACTAATCAAACCCTGGTGACCGTCGGGGTAATTCCCCTTTCGGTAAAATTAGCCATGATACCTGCCAGGGATTAAACCTGTGACCTCTAGGCTTGTAGTCAGGTGCACTGACCACTACACCACGAGGCTGGTTTGATTTATAATAAAATGTATAGTTATAATTAAAGACGGATTGCACTACGGCCCTCTCTTAGAATCCATTTCAGAGAGGAAATATTCAAGGTAGGCTTGCAGCTTCTCAGGGTAAACGGAATGTAATGAGTACATAACAACATAAAATAATAAAAAATGAATGTGGGTGCACTTCGCCAGTATTAAATCATCCTCATCCTGACAGGTAGTAAGACGTAGTAACAAAAAACAAATCAACAAAATATGTTTTTACTTTCTAGCAATAAAGAGAAACTATTTTAATAGGCTAAATAACATTTTTGACCTAGATAATATGATGAATCCTTACTTTTTATTAGTATCCGAAACTAAAAAAGTGGATTTTACAATTATGTTTGTCTGTCCTAGTATCCAAAACGGTTTGATGGATTTTGTTCAAACTTTATATTTAGATGGTATATGTTCATATCTCAAGATACCTTTTTAGCTCTTAAATTAAAAGTAGTTTACTGATGAGTGATTTTATTTTTTTCTAAAATGGCTGTAAAGATTTTGTTTGTATGAGTATCTTAGGAGCGTTTGACCTGACAAATAAAACTGTATACTTTAAAAGCATTTTTCTTTTAAGCATTGCAACTCTATCCATTCTGGTTATATGCCTATTTATTAATCCCGCTATTGAGTTAAGAATGAGTAGGGTTAAATTTAGGGTAAGTGTACCCACATTTGCATGCAGAGGGAGTGGAAAACCATTTAGGAAGTACCACCCTCAGTACACCCGAGCGGGATCGAAACCCTGATCTCCCCGTCATCGGCAGTCAAATCTATTGCTAAATTGACGCGTTAGAACATGCGGCCACCGAAGTGGGTTGGTGAAAGTTTCAAGCTTGTAGAATGTAAGCATTGATTACTTGCACCGTATTAAAATGAACACAACCAACAATTCTTTTGCACGTCTTTCGTCTTGTTATATTTGTAATATCGAAATGAACATACTTGATCTCTCCTTTTTTTTTTT
>CABFWB010005088.1:35704-49761 GCA_902151455.1 Timema bartmani
CCCCCCCCCCCCCGGCTAGGGCCTTGATTACTTCCAACAAAATATCATACGGTTATAGTAACTAGCTCTAATATTTAGGACACTTTTTTTTTACTAGCAATAACGTTACTAGATTGAAAAATATGTTAAGAATACAGTCGGGAAATGCATGCTATTACTTGGTCAGTAAGTTGTTGACATCTCACCTGGTTTCAAGAATTGTAAAAATACAAATATAAACAATTATATGTTTTACGCCTACCAGTTGTTCTTTATGCTTGTGAAACATATTCTCTGACCTTACATGAAGTTAAAAAAAAACAAATTGTTTAGGAAGATTTGTTCCAAAAAGAGATGAAGATTATAGATATTAGAAGAAGTTACATAATGATGAGCTATATAGATAAAAATCATCACCAGATGTTGTTAGGTTCATCAAATGTCGCAGGCTACGGTGGGAAATACATGACGCAGGAATAGAAGAAACTAGAACCGTGGACAAGGTATTGACTGACAAATCTAAGAGGAAAAGACCAGTGGAAAGACCTAGACGCAGATGGGAGGATAATATTATGGTTAGCACCGCATCTTACTAACCGTTCGGGTTATACGATTAAATAGTAATTATGCTAATGGGTTAGGGATTTTGAAGGTTGAATATAGAGGAAGTGAGCCCGTATTTGCGTGGAGGGAGAGGGAAAAACCATTTAGGAAAAACCACCCAACCTAGATTTGAACCTCGATCTTCCCGTCCTAGGCAGTCTAGCTCAACATGAAACTAGCGCGTTAGCCAACTACGCTACTGAGGTGGGTGGGATGGTATTATAATTGACATGAATTATGAGGTGGATTGGATAAAACTAGCTCAATATAGGAATAGGGTGTAATGAGGTGGACTGGATAGAACTAGCTCAAGATAGATATAGAGTGTAATGAGGTGGACTGGATAGAACTAGCTCAATATAGAGATAGGGTGTAATGAGGTGGACTGGATATAACTAGCTCAAGATAGATATAGGGTGTAATGAGGTGGACTGGATAGAACTAGATCAAGATAGAGATAAGGTGTAATGAGGTGGACTGGATAGAACTAGATCAAGATAGATATAGGGTGTAATGAGGTGGACTGGATAGAACTAGGTCAAGATAGGGATTGGGTATAATGAGGTGGACTGAATATAATTATTTCAAGATAGTGATAAGGTGTATTAAGTTTGACTGGATTTTAATAGCTCAAGTAAGAGATAGGGTGTAATGAAGTTTACAGGATATAACTATAACAAGATAGGATGTAGTGAGGTATACTGGATAGAACTAGCTTAAGCTAGGGATAGGTGGCGTACTTTCGTAAGTGTAACAATTAACTTTTGAGTTTCTAATATACCATAGAGTAAGTAAGAGCAAACTCTAAATTACTGACATATTTGGTATTAAAATATTAGCAACATCAAGTTAGAATTTCAGGGAAATTATTTTAACTATGTTTCCACTGTATCTGTGATTAGTTGATTACACTGGCTCTATGACGTTGTAAACACACCGTCCCAGTGTGATAGGTCTAATCCACTGACGCATATATTCTGTATCACGATATATATTACTCCCGAGGTAAAATTAAAATACGATAACAATGACAGGGGTAGCGCGCGTGATATGACCATTTATTGCTTTGGTGGTTTCATCCAATCAATATGAGTGCCAGTGCCGAGATGCGCAAATCAATAAAACATACACACATACACACTGTAAAGGAACACACTAATCAGCATTAATTATTAATTCTACTGGATTATGTTTTGCATGCAAATTGGTTAGAGGTATTGATAAACAACACATAGCTACAATAATGGTATAGTCTAGGATCAAAACTAATAAGAGTATTACTGTGATGAGCAGCAACATTTTGTTTTTAAAAAGATGGTGCTTGAATATTTTTTTAATAAATAGATTCTCCGATGAATTTAAAAAGCTGTTATCAACAGCTCGTATACAATTGGTATATGTAAATGAAATAAACAAATGCATCATATGAAATAGAATTTAAAAAAGCTATTAAAAGATGTAAAACAATAAAACTGCAATTTACAAAAAAAAAATTGTTCAATAGTGACCAATTGAAAGTTAATTTTACAATTTTTTTCATTTTCTATCAATAAACTTGTTAAAATAAATAAATATTTTGATTTATATTTTACGGGAGTCAATTTTATTTTACAGAATGTTAATCATCACACTGTGTATGCTTGGAGCAAAAATACCACCTATCATTCAATAATTTAAAAAAATACGTAACGCCAAGGTTCAAAGAATATCCCTGGTCCCTGTCAAATCTCGTTAAAATTGTTCCACAAATTTGGCAGTAGCCGCGGTAAAAACAGACAGAAGAAATACCAAAAGGTCAAGTTAAAACATTTGCTTTACTCAATCGATAACTATAATTATATTATTTGTATTATTATTTAATAAAACCATCTACTTCAAGGATTATATAATCAAAGTTTACAAATCTACAACACCGAAAACCTAATCTATATATAAATTAAGTTAATCGTTAGATATATTAATATAGTTTTTTAATTACCGCGTCCTACTCAATGTTCAGGTTATACGATTATATAATAATTATTCTTATGGGGTAGAGACGAGGAAGGAAGCATTTTAGAGGTAATTTACCCGCATTAACGTTGAAGGAGAGTGGTAAGGCATTTAGGTGAAAACACCCTTAGTAGACTTGACCAGGATTCGAACCCCAATCTCCCCGTTATCATCAGGCCACTCTAACATGAGAGTTATACCTTGGATCGTTCGGCCATTGAATTCTTTTGAATGAATACAATTAAATATTCAATTTATTTCGGCTTCCCTTACACCAACAAACCATACAATACGAGACTGGTGTGGCCTTTGGTGTATGTTTTTCAATTTTAATCGTGTTTTTAGCAGATAAATGATCTCTAAAATATATATCAGTTACCATTTCAATTCAAATTATTGTTAATTTGATTGGAGGTGAAAATACCTGTATTATTGAACTGCACATCCCATCTAATTGAAATGCATTCGTAATTGAGGTCACGTGATACAAACAATCTCACATTACGATCGCATTCACACACTAATCAGGAACGGTATTTTCGCATTCCCACTAACAAACGAATCAACCGCCCTCGTGGTGTAGTGGTACTAGCTATAAACTTAGGGGTTCCGGGTTCGATTCCCGGATAATACCTTGGGTATTTTTCCCAAACGGGGAACTACCCCAAATGCCACCAGGGTTTGGTTAATTAGGCTTAAGTTAGGTTTAAGTGTTTCCACTGGTTCCACAAACTCATACTCACTATCACCTTCATACTCACTATCACCTTCATACTCTCTATCACCCTCATACCCACTATCACCCTCATACTCACTATCACCCTCATACTCACTATCACCATCATACTCTCTATCACCCTCATACCCACTATCACCCTCATACTCACTATCACCATCATACTCTCTATCACCCTCATACCCACTATCACCATCATACTCTCTATCACCCTCATACCCACTATCACCCTCATACCCACTATCACCTTCATACTCACTATCACCCTCATACTCTCTATCACCCTCATACTCACTATCACCTTCATACTCACTATCACCCTCATACTCTCTATCAACCTCATACCCACTATCACCATCATACTCACTATCACCCTCATACTCTCTATCACCCTCATACTCTCTATCACCCTCATACCCACTATCACCATAATACTCACTATCACCATCATACTCTCTATCACCCTCATACCCACTATCACCATCATACTCTCTATCACCCTCATACCCACTATCACCATCATCTTATCTCATCGGGACATGGAAAGAGCCATTAGGTAAAGGATGTACGATTAGTACTGACTTTAGTACATTAGTACTGACTGACTGCCGAATGAAGTAGCTCAGACACGCCGTTGTTATAACAAACGTTTCTCCCTTCATCATACTTTCTCTATCATCGCAACACAGACACTAGATCTGTTTAGTAACCGACACGTGTCCCTATTGGTGCATTCAATTAGTTCAAGACTGGCAGCGGTAGTTATACCAGAGGTCGGCACACTATTAGGCTTTGATCGAATGATAAATACCCGTTACAGAGACTGAGTGGTCTAAGGCATCACTCTTGTGTCTGACTGAGCGGCTGATGACAGGGATGTCGGAGTTCAAATACCAATCGGGTCTACTGACGTTGGTTTCTATAAATGTTTTCTCACCCTCCTTCAACGTAAGTGCGGGTATATTACTTCTAAAATGCTTCCTTCTTCATCACTATCCCATTAGAGTAATTATGTCTGCTTGTAACCTAAACATGTATGAATAACACGGTGATAATTTATAGCAATCAAAGCCTTAAACAAAACCATCTCATCCCCTTTTCCTGGGATTAAACAATCAAAATCTTTCCCCGAAAAACGTTCAAATTTAATATCCATTAATTGTTTGGGTTTTCTTTGCTAGATATTTTCAATAAAATGGTTAAATTAACTCTAAGTTTGCCTTAAATATTATAGTATTTTACCCAACCCTCACTCATCCAACACATTATTTTATGTATTTATGCGTATTTGTCATAGACTATAGATACCGTCTCTCGCAAACAAGCCTCTTTAGTGCGTTCTGTTAGGCGTTTGATATTTCGTATTTGGATACAGCATGAAATTTGGCACAGACTATCTCTACTGTGACCTTGTTTATAAACCATCCGGACGCAACTGATATCACCCCCTGGGGGGGGGGGGGGGGGGGGGGGGTTAAAANGGGGGGGCAGGGAGGGGGTTAAAAGTAATCGAAATACATGCTGTTGGCTTTGTTTCGAAAACAGCGCGTTTTATAAAAATATGTCTTAATCAAATAATGTTCATCATACAATTATCTACAATAAATGTTGATGTCAATTTTATTATATTATGAGCCGTTAGGCCAAAATATCAATTTTTAACGCTTTAAAAATATGCAAAAACTCTACGCGTCAACTTTTTCCCACATTTAAGGCATTAATGGAAAATCTGGCGTAAACGATAAAGAGGAACAAAGGTCATAACTTTGCGTATGATACACTGTTCTGTATTAATTTAACTGTTAACTGTTTTTTTTTGTTTTTTTTAGCACAGCTTCTTACTAACCGTTCGGGTTATACGCTTAAGTACTAATTACACTAATGGATTAGGAATTGGGAAGGTTGAATTTAGAGGAAGTGAACCCGCATTAGCGTGGAGGGAGAGTGGAAAACTATTTAGGAAAAATCACCCCCAGTTTACCTGACCGAGATTCGAACCTCGATCTCTCCGTCCTCGGTGGTCTGGCTCAACACGACTGGCGCGTTAGCCAACTACGCCACCGAGGCGGGTAACTGTTAAATGGTTTTTGAAGTTGGCTTCACGTGTACTTTGTACAAATGCAAGCAAGAGAACCTCAAGTTCAAGCGTTGTAAATTACTGTGTGCTTGTAACGAACAACGTGCACAATAAATTCAGTAACTTTTACTAATTACTTGATTTCTTGTTCAATGTAAAGAATAAAAATACATTGTGTGCAAAATCCTGTTTACTTTGGAATATCACTTATAGTCCCTCATCATTGATAGTGATAATCTCCAGAAGACAGTATCACCTACAATTACTTTGTTAATTTATTAAAATTGTTTTACCTTTCAACAGTTAAATTAATACAGAGCAGTGTACCATACACAAAGTTATGACCTTTGTTTCTCTTTATTGCTTACGCCATATCTTCCGTTAATGCCTTAAATGTGGGACAATATTGGCGCGTAGAGATTTTGCACATTTTTAAGGTATTAAAAATTGACATTTTGGCCTGACGGCTCATATCAGAAAAATGATATCTATCTTTATTATAGATAATAATATTATGAACATTATTTGATCAAGATATATTTTGATCAAACGCGCTGTTTTCGGAACAAAGACCAACATTTATTTTTCGATGCATTTTGCCCCCCTACCCACCTGGGGGTGATATCAGTTGCGTCAGGATGGTTTCTAATCAAGGTCATAGTAGAAATAATCTGTGCCAAATTTCGTGCTGGTATCCAAATATGAAATATCTTCGACTTATTCTTGGACCTTAACACAACGCACTACTACACTTAACTTACTTAGTAAGGTATGATTATTAGCACCGCGTCTTACTACCCGTTCAGGTTGTACGCACTTACGCTAATGTGTAGTGGCAGGGTGATTGTGAGATGAAATGGAGGACCTACAGTTTAACGTGGGATCCGAACCACGGTGGAGGCCTGGCATTCCTCATATTCACAAGTTGTGATTAATACACATCTTGTCAGAGGTGAAGGAAGGGTTTGGCAATCAGATAAATCTGTGCTGTGACCGAGGATTGAACCCCAAACTCCCAGCACAGAAGTCCAACACCTTACCCCTGTCCACCAGGTCACCACTTAGTGAGTTGCAAACCAATACTGCAGAAAATGTTCCAGTAAATTTAATTTTCCTATTGAAAATTAACTTGGAAACTTTCATTTCTAGGCTCGCCAGTGTCTGGGATTCAATAATAGCACTATGAACCGTTGAGTCTACAAGTTCATCACAAGCTTTGCATTAAACTATGAGCGAAGAACGACCTTTAAAAAGGTTTGGGATGTAGGAAACGCCACAAAAGTTCGCTTTTTTGCAGTTTTTATAACAAAACTTTTGGTCAAAATAAATCAAATATTGCTTCAGTATAAACATAAAGTTTAATTTCCTACACACGGTGATATCAACAGTTGTTGATTATCTGTCAAGGCTGTCCCGGAATATATTGACTTTTTACTTTCTCTCAAAATTTCGGTGAGAGTGTATTGTGAGGTCGTCAAAAAAACCGAGCTCAAGATTTTGATAAAATAATGTCGACGTTTCATGATCACCTGAAATCAAAAAAGTTGTTTTCGCAATGCCGTCTGTCTGTACCTCGGGCTAGAGCCGAAATTATTTTTCCTGTTGTGCTAAAATTTGGTATTTGGGGTTCTCATAAGCTTGCCCCGAGAGGTTTTTGGATTTAGGTATCCAAACCTAGAATCAAGGGTAGTTTACTGAAGATCAAAAAGAGAAATAATCGATTTTCTCAAAATTTGTTCTAAAGATTTTGATTAAATTTAATATCTGGACATTGTTTATGATAATAAACAAGATGTAAATTCTAATTTTCTCATGAAAATGACCTTGAGGGTAATTTACATCAGGGAAATTTTCCAATTTTCATCATTTATCCGCAACTATTTAAGATACGAAATACCTTATCATTGTAAAGTTGTAATAACTATTAGAGAAATAATAATTTATTTGAAATAAATATTTTTTATAAAACCAATAATTTCTGAGCTATAATCAAATATATGTTACCGTGAAAGCTGGAAACGTGACAATTGCCGGTAATTGACCGTGATTTACAGGATTCACTGTTTCACACTGGTGGATGTTCGCATTTCAATTTCCCAACAGTCGTTCACTGATATAAAGATCCAAAATGGCGAATACCAGTAATCGTGAGGGTACACCTGTGTATGTTGGAGATAAAGGAAGAGTGCACTGCGCATCTATCTGCGCAACAGAAACCACATGTTCCAAGGACGGCGTGCTGTTGTAGTTGTGCTGTGTATTGTGCCGTGTGTGTTTGTGTACTATTGAGAATGAATTGTTTAATAACATAATATATCCTAACCTTATCTACCCTATACTCACCTAACCTTACCTAACCTACCCTAACCTAGCCTAACCTAACCTACTATATTTATTAAAAATAACCTATGAAGTTCAGAATATTCAACAATGCCTTGAGTCACATAAGGAAAAGAAATATAATTTTATCTTCGAAGTCCTCGTAATAACCACTATTATTTATTATTAATCAATATTATTGTGTTCTACCAGCACTCACATAGTTATTTTACAGTAAAAAGGTAAACTTTTTTGAGTTCGTAATAATTTTTAAATCCTCTGAAAATCCAAGGTCTGCGCCCCTTTGGAGGTCCCAGTCCAACCCTGATCCACCAGTGTAGGCCAGTGAATCACGGAAATCGTAGTCAATTACCGGCAATCTTCACATTTCCATCTTTGACGGTAGCATATATACTTTTTAATTCAGGTCTTTGAAGATGAATTTGATTTTTATGCTTTTTGGCGTACAAAGATCATTCTGTTTTCTCAATTTTTCTGTAACATTGTTTATAATTCCCAGTGACAGAGTAAGTAAGTTACAGTGCATAATATTTCATTTATTATCTTTGGTTTAGTGTTTCTACAACAATGTATAGACTTTTTTTTTCCACAAATCTTATGAGTTTTTAATAAATGTATATTTTAAGGTAAAAGCGGGAGAAATTCTGTGCGGTGCACCGTACCATTTATTTTTCTCTAATTTAAAAGGTTTCTCATCTATTTCCACGACGATCATGACATATATTAAACAACTTTTGATATCACCGTGTGAAGAAACTTAAATTCTATGTTTGAACAGAAGCAATATTTGAATATTTGGCCACAAAAGTATTTTTCTACAAAAACAGCAAGAACATTAACCTTTTCAAGCATTCCTTGCATCCCCACCTTAATATCCCTGTGATAAGAACATCGACGCTCAACGCTAAGGTCCTGGGTTCAATTTCTGTGACCAGGTTTCACGTTTTAACTAGATTTGGTCTAATTAAAAATAACATTCTTATATTGGATTGTTCATTACAATATTTTTTGCTGATAAACTTATCTGCTGGGTGGATTTAGCAAAAAATCATCGAATGCTTGAAATAAGTTCAATTGATTGTTATATTTCTAGATATATTTTTTCAAATTTTGAGTGCAAACTTTTGTTTTCATGTGAGCGGACGAAGAGATAGCTAAAGCGAAAATTGTTTGAATCTATGAAAATAATTATAAGTTAGAAAAATGTTGTGTAAATTAAACAAACCAAATAATTAATTTAACGGAATAGAAGACATAGAAGCGTTAATCTTTTTTATAAATACTTTTATAAAAGGTAGTATTTAAACGACATTCCTTTGTAAAAAAAAAAAAAAAAAAAGAGTTCCATATTGTGCTTCCACTCATTGGCTCGTTCGGAGAGTTTTGGTCCAAAGCAGAGCCCAATAACTCGAAGTACGCTAGGCCTCTGGGACGGAAATGTTCGGGTAGAGGAAGGGAAAGGTTTCACGGAAAAGNGGAGGGGCGGTAGGAGATGGGGTTCTGCATAATCCCACCTGAACGTGGCAGAATTAGGCCAAGCTCTAAAGCCCACGAGGATTAACTTAGATTATTAGAGGGAGATAGAGAGACAAAGAGGGAATAGGAGAGTGATGAAATAAATGAGGAGGAGTAAAAGAGAGGGGTCGTGGAATAGAATGGGAATCTGGTATCCCTTCTCTCCCCTATCATCCTATGGGCTCCAGGCAAAGTATCCCCTCCCTCTCCCTCCCCCGGCCACCCATACATGGTAGTCACTAGAGGGCGCGTAGGAACTACGTTGGTTCCAACGAGAACCGTCTCCGAAGCTGTGATTAGCAAAAGGCAGCCAACACCCTAAGGCTAAACTACAAGGGAGGACTGACTTCGTTCAAAAAAACCAATTTTTTTTTATCTTGACAAAAATATTCAGCTCATTATTTTTTCTGCTTTCTACGCACCAAATATAGCCCCGTATATATATATATATATAACTGCAAAAGGTGGTTTGGCTTTGAATTATTAATATATGGTACTGGCGAGTTTCAACAAAATGAGCTTCATCTCCATATTACATTTGATTAAAAATCAATTTGAGATGACAAGCTTCGGTGGTCCTATGGTCTAAGGCGTCACTCATGCAACAGGCTGGATTGCCGATTACGGGGGTAGATTGAGGTTCGAATCTCAGTTGGGTTTACTGAAGGTGAAATTTTTCTTAATGGTTTTCCACTCTTTATCTCTACGAAAATCTGGGTACATTTCCTCTAAATTCAACCTTCCTCATCTCGAACTGATTAGCGTGATTAGTATACAAGTATAACCCAAATGGGTAGTAAGACGTGGTGAGGAAAATAAATATTAAGATGGATTTTAGGAACTGGTGGAGTAAATAAGTATGAACTAATTTAGATCATTAATTCAATTTGAGCTAAAGTAGGTTTTTGGTATAAAATGACTTTTATAAAACACAAACATAATGTCCTTTATTATTTTACGGTTAGAATTGATGACTTTTTACCACACATTCGAGCTATTTTAAAGAAATTTATCAAATCCATAAACAAAATTAGTGTTACAGATAAATGAACTGACTTATTAATAAGTGAAAGTATGTATAGTTTGTTTTCTAAATGTGAGATAAGGTTCTTCTTATAAAAATAGGAGTTTAGACTATCCAATTCTTAACATAATTAAATATTAAACGTAAAAAATTGTTTTCTAAACTCGACCTTCAAATTTTTTAATTTTGTCTTTAAAGGTAATCTTAGCACTATTGGTAACACTTCTGTGAAGTCTTCTTTTCACGTTTTATTTTAAATACCAACATATTTTGAGAAATATTGGAAAAGGCGCGTTCATGCTGAAACTATCCCTTCCGGCTGACTTTTAAATATTTTGAGATGAGAAGCAGCAGGAAAATTCTTTCTTAGAATACAACAGCATCAACAATAGTAACACTTTGGTCCCGTTATTTTGTAAAACAGTTTTAGTATAAATATAATCGCATATTTTCTTACATAAACCGTTACCAAAGACTATTACCAAAATCGAATTTACGAAATTCTAACTGTACAGTTATATTCTCAGAATGATGAAATTTGTAACTATTGTGTTTAAGCTAATATTTATTTACTATCTTAAGCTATGGCATTAGTAACATGAAAGTTAATTCCCACACTTACAAAGGTACACAACTTACCCCTATCTTGAGCTAGATCCATCCAGTTCATCTCATTACACCCTATCCCTATCTTGAGCTAGCTATATCCAGTTTACCTTTTTATACCCTACCCCTATCTTGAGATAGTTCCATACAGTTCATCTCACTACACCCTATCCCTATCTTGAGCTAGTTCTATCTAGTCCAAATCATTACACCCTATTCCTATCTTGAACGAACTAGTTCCATCTAGTCAAACACATTACACCCTATCTCTATCTTGAGCTAGTTCCATCCAGTTTATATAATTACACCCTATCTCTATCTTGAACTAATTTTTCCAGTCCACCTCATTACACCCTATCCCTATCGTGAGTTAGCTCGATCCAGTCAAACTCATTACACCCCATCCCTATCTTGAGCTAGTTCCATCCAGTCCACCTCATTACACCCTATCTCTTTCAGGTCCATTCTAATGTTATCTTCCCATCTGTATCTAGGTCTTCCCACTGGGTTTGTCAGTCAGTATCCTGAACAAGCTTCTAGGTTCTTCTATTCACGCAGTATGTCCTACCCAACGTAACCTGAGAGATTTGATTACCTTATCAATGTATGGTGAAAAGTACATGATAAGTTACTTATCATTATGCAACCTAATCCACTTTCCATTATATTTATCCATTTTTTGGACATATATTTTCCTAAATATTTGTTTCCGAACACCCAACATTTATTCTCGTCATGTAAGGTAAGATACCATATATCACAACCATAAAACAAATTTACCGTTAGTTATTTACATTTGTTTGGTTGGTAGTGTGTCAGTTTACTGAGCTAAGGGGCCCGGGTTCGATTCCTGACATGTACAAAATATTATCATTGATTAAATGTGGGATTCTCCTTTCACAGTGATGAATTAACACCCAGGGGCTGGATTTGGTGTCTCTGCTCTAGATTTAAATTAGTTTATAAGTCGTGTGCTGATATAATCAGTCGGTTCAAAAAGTGCACGTTAAATACTTTGAATAAATGAAAAAAAATTGTTTTCCTTCTCAAATGAAAACAGTCAATGGCCTTAAATCCAATGAGCTTTAAAATGGGGTTGAAGATTCGCCATCTATGGTATTAATTTATTTTCACTTGTATCAACAATTTAATATTTCAACCTTCTATTCATGTTTGTTAAATATTTAACGAAATATTACAAAAATATTTAAATAAGTGTAAAAACAAACACTACACGACTGATAAATATGGAACTAGGAAATTTTCACTATACGAGTGTGGGTTGAACTAAAGTTAATTTAGGGGTTTCACTTTATAATGAACAAGTGTGGCTTGTAAGAATATGGACGAGTGACTGCATATTAGTGCTTAAATTATTATTTAAATATTGTTGATGTATTTTAAAAGATTAAGAAACAAATATACAAATTAGAACATGCAAAATCAAACTATATTTTATTTAATAAAAATGAATAGACATTAGCTAAAAAGTTAAATTTATTGAACTAAAATCTTAAAAATCCACTAAATATTGGTACATGAATGACTAAAACAGTTTTTTTAAGCGTCACATCTTAATACCCTTTCGGTGTAGACGCTTATCAAAACAGTTGAGGGGCTGTTTAATGCTAGAACGATTTTACTTTCCCCTATAACAGTTTACTAACTAATTTCCAAGCGCTCCAAATAAAGGAGGTGGATTTATATGTACCGGTATATGAAAACCAAACTTACGAATAAGGACAAATTTCCAAAAAGAAGCTGTGAATTGAAATCCAACAAAGACGTTTTGGTCAATGAAATCTGTACCCTCGTCAAGCTTTGCAGACCTCGTAAATGAAACTGACAGTTGGGCAGATATAATGAGATTAAGGAGGGATAAATAGTTTACAACCCTTAACAGATTCACCTTGAAGTTGGATATAACCTTTGGATCTTCTTTCCTCTCAACGGAGTAGCCAAAAGCCAATCACGTTTTTCTGTGTTTAATTCATCATTTCCAAGATATAATTGAAAAAAATAAGTTTTTAATGTTATATGAATGTTAAAATAAGACCGTTCCTTCATAATTTTGTTTTAATACGGGTACATTTTCAAGGTTAACTGTTTAATTAATCTAAGATATATGGATGAGAAGGGTAGTTTTAAGGGTACTGCACCCGTATAAGCATGTATTGAGTATGATAATACAAAAGGCACATCAACAAGTGCTATTAGAAATAATGAGCATAAAAAATAAAATCTATAAAAAGTTATGTATTGCCAAACGAATAGGTCTTAAACCTGATGGAAAGCTGCATTAGTTTTTAGATCTTGTTAAATCTCATTTGGAGAGAAAAGGACATTCAAAATTATCGGTCCCCTTATCAGAGGGTAGGTCGGAGGTAATAAATAGCTTTCGCTGCTCTCTCCTTAAGCCCAGCTCAGGGTTTAAGGTTCATTTCAGATTTAAGTTGTTTTGTAAGTCGGTGGAGTTGCACACATTAGGAGTTTTAATTAGTTCTATACTCACTGTAGAATGGTTAATTGTTTTTCCAAAGCTCTAGATTTATCTAAATCATAATGGGAACCCTGTAAATAAATGGAGGGTAATTTATTTAAATAACGTCTGGCTTCTACTACAAATTAACAACTAGCTGCACCCGCTTCGGTGGCCGAATAGTCTTGTAATAGGCTGAAGTAACGATGATGGGGAGATCAGGCTTCAAATCCCGATCGGGTGTAATAAGGGTGATTTACTCAATAGCTTCCCATCCTCACAAAATGCGGCTAGACTTCCTCAAAATGCAAACTTCCTCATATCAGCTTCGGTAGCCACATGGTTTAAGGCGTCACTCTTACAATAGAATAGACTGCTGATGACAGGAAGAACAGGGTTTTATCCCGGTCGGGTGTACTGAGGTTGGTTTTTATAAAAATTGTTTCCCGTTCTACCTCTATGTGAATGTGGGTACACTTAAACTAAATTCAATCTTTCTAATTCCTAACACATTAGAGTAAAAAATTAATACATAGTCATATAGCTCGAAATGGTAGTGAGACATGGTGCTAAAAAAATAAAAAATAAAAACAATAAGCTAATCTGGTTATTTAGACTAAAATTTTGTATCAGATCAAACACATACACAGACAAAAAAATAATGAGCTCGTTTCAGCAACTATATGAGGTGATTATAAAATAATTT
>CABFWB010005089.1:0-26156 GCA_902151455.1 Timema bartmani
TTTTCTTAGGACCCCCTCTCCCCCATGTTCTAGAGCACTCTAGAATCAGATCAAGATTAAATGCCCCTCCCCGTTTCCAGCCTGCTTAATAATTGAGACTTATCACTTCCTCCTCAGCGCGAGGTTCAATTTCCTTAAAAGCCTGTACGGAGGCTATGTCGGTTTCTAGAACCAGACTCGGGGTCTCACTCACCCCCTAAATTGGGCCGACTGTTCCGGCCGCATGGGGTTCCGCTCCGGTAGCCACCGCCTTCTTTCCGGGGACTTATAGTGGTGACACTCAAACCAGCAGCACTTTGAAATTAAATTAATCCGTCAACAATTTTAATTGAGTTTACTTTCAAGATTTGTTGAGTAGACCTATACTAGTTTTGAGTGCATGTAAAATCAGCACAAGCCAGGTGAATTATAGGAATAACTTGGGTACGGTACCCAGGGCCACGTCTAGGGAAGGGTAAAGGGGGTAGTTGCCCCAGGCCTCACATTCCAGGGAGCCACCCCCCCCTCCCCAAAAATGTATTAAATAAATTACAGTTATTATTCTAAATTTCACACCAAATAGTGTACTGATAATTAATAGCAATAAGTATTCGCTTGGTGATAGGATTCCATTCCAGATTCCTGAAAATCCTAACTTTATATAATTTAAGATTTACGTTACTCTAGTAATGTGCTGTAGTACAGTAGAATATGCCACCATTGTGCTACCACTGTCGGTCGACAGAAAACTAACAGTGCAATGGTGCAAAGAGGAATTTACTTCTGTTAACTTAATTTGCTTGCATTTAATAAAGTACATACATTTAATGGGTTGATCAATATTCCACAAAACATAAGTACCGAGTACGTATCAATATATTATAACGGCTTAGTGCTAAAACTGAAAAACTGCTGTACCAAGGGGGGCCTCACATTTTCTTAAAACGGCCCTGACGGTACCACATTACTTTCTCTCGACTCCAAGAGATAACTATTGTGATCGCCAAAAAAAAGTTAAGCTCGAGATTTTCGAAAAATGTCGACGTTTCACAATACCCTGAAACCTAAAAAGTTGTTTTCGCGATGCTGTCTGTCTGTCTGTCTGTATCTCGGACTAGAGTCGGAAACATTCTACCGATCGGGATGAAACTTAGTATTTAAGGTAAACATAAGGTTCCCGCAAGGAGTTTTTGAAATTAACCTAGATATCTAACCCTGAGATTAAGGGAATTTTAGTGAAGGGGCAAAAGAGAAAAAAATTTGTTTTCTCGATATCAGCTATAACAATTTTGATTAAATTTTTTACTTAGGCCATGATTAACATTACAAACAAAATGACGTATCTTATTTTCCCATGAAAATAACTTAGAGGGTGCTTTAAATAATAGTATATATCCAATTTTGATAATATCCCTGCAATTATTTTAGATACGAAATAATATAACATTATAAAGTTGTTGTACAGCAAAAACACTTTCTTTAATTCGCGTGCCCGGCATCCAGACCTTAAAATAAACAAACACACGACACATTACGGATTAAGGACACACATTTGTCATCAATGGAAGGGACTTACAAACATTTTAGATGCCATCAATCACACCCCTACTAGATTAAAGCATTTCATTTTTCTGGGGAAAATTAAAGACAATCTTTAATTATATAAAATCTTAATTTTATTTTTATAGTAATAGAATTTTTTTTTAATTTGATGGGGACGGTATTGAATTTTCCTCTGTATTTTCAATCTTTAACGGGGCCTTTATTACCAAATGAGTTTGATACATCTGGACTAGTTAGTGTCGCTCCTTGCATTATCATTAGCTGATACAAGGGCTGTCTATACTCAACCCCATGCCTAACAAATAATAAGTTGAAGATAAAACCAACTTTATCCTTTATGTACTCTTATCTATTTACTGCAGTGATTATAAACGCCATCACTGAAGCTAACGTGTTTCAACTTCTTGCGCATTATGTGCTATGCATTATTTGCTATTAACTTGGCGTTATAAATAAATAAAAGCTAAGCCTAAAACCTTTCAGGGTAAATGGAACGTACCATTCGTGTTGTAAAGAGGGGTCCGCGAGTCATTTCGGGCCCACCCAGAGGAGGTCTGTAGATCACGTGGTCTGTGACGCTCCAGAGATTATCTCCAGGAAACGAACTCTGACAACCACGCACTAACGAAATGAAAGTTCTAAAAGCGTCAGTGTTAAAGCTGCTTCCGTTTCTCGTATCGACGCACGGGCTGGAGTCCCAAACAAATGGTTGGTTGGATCGTTTAAAATGATTTAATAACCGAACATAGACCTTGTTCCTAAATTAGCTCTCTTTCTTTTAAGCTCTCCCCGTTTGCTTATTTTACTACTATAGGTTAGGCTTGTCTTCCGAAAGGCGCGATTCCAAATTTCACGCGAAGTCTGCTCCTTGTTCTCTATTAGAATTTTAAAAATAGGAGATAACGTTATTGTGTCAATGGCTCCGCTTGCTAGGTTATCGGGGTTTTTTGCTCTTTACGTTTCGGATTTTTTCATAACTATATTATAACTCCAGCCAAGTGATCACGGGGGATGACCCCCCNTCCCCACGGGACCAGCCCCCCTGCAAAGAGAAATAAGTTTTAAGAATTTTGCAAGTAACTACAACACTTAAGTAATCAGTGTGTGAATTTGCAGTAATGTACCTTATCGGTAAGTTTGGGAAAAACTCTGGGGATCCAAACGCACATACCACATGGGTTTTATTGTATTATATTATTTGTGGTGCATTCATGAAACTCGACAACCGGACTGACACGTACAGGGTGGGCCAGATGAATCCTAGTCCCTTATAAATTAATAGAGGGGCCCTATAGGCCCGATGATAATTGTTGGTGTGCAACATCATTAAAAATAGGGAAACGAATCCTATGATATTAGAGCGATTCGAGATTAGTAAAAATCTTTTTAAAAAATATCTCGAGTACAGTATAACGACCTAGACTTCAAATAACAATTTTAAGCAATTGGTCAAAGAAATTATATAGACTTTTGTAGTTGGAAGAATAACAAAAATCACAAAAATAGGAGAAAATCGTATTAATATAATTTACATAATCTAGATATATTTTACATGATGTAATCGATATGACAAAAAAAAAATATTTTCCAGTGGCTCAAAGCCTTAAACAACTTTTTTTAAAATAGTTACACTTGAACTAGAATTGTATATTTTTTTAAAGAAACGGGGATTCGTATTTGGATTAGAAATTCGAAAGAAAATTTAAGATTTGGATTTGAGAAATAAAGGATTCGACACATCTCTATTTTAAACCCAATATTATTCCGCCATGTCCGGACTGAAGCAGCACAAAATAAATGTTTTTTTTAAAATCAAATTGTTTGTGGTTTTTAAATTTAGCCATTCTAAAAATACAGACCTTTTGCTAAGAACAAGATTTCAGTCTTATCTGACCTGACTCTGTGAGTGCTTGGCATGATTTCATTGGTTTGCCCCTCGCCCTCAAACATTATATCTGTGCACGCCCGTGCTGAGCTGCATCGATGGGAAAATGAACTCGACTAGTTTGGTTTAACGGTGAGAAATATGTTAGGGTTCAAATCCTAGCCGGGCGTACAGTGATGTTTTTTCCACCTAAATGGTTCCACACTCTCTCACCACACAAATGCGGTTACATTTCCCCTTAATGTTATCCTCCTCATCCCTATTTCCCTATAAGCGTGCGGTTAGCTAGGCCAGTTAGTAAGATGCAAAGATCGATAAAACCAATCAAATGTTTTCTTTAAGTTGCGGCAGAAGGGAGCGCGTGTAATTTTACAGTTTTTATAGCATTACATTTTTTTGGAAAAAATAAATCAAATATTTCTCCAGTAGCAACATAGAGTTTAGTTTTCTTCACGTGCTAATATCAATAGATCTTGAATATCTGTCAAGGGGGTAAAGGTATTTTGTCAAAACTTTTTCTCTTTATTCAAAACAAAATTCCAGGACACCCTTGACAAATATTCAAGATCTGTTGATATTAGCATGTGCAGAAAACTAAACTCTATGTTGCTACTGGAGAAATATTTGATTTATTTTTGACAAAAAATGTATATTCTATAAAAACTGTAAAAATACTTGCGCTCCCTTCTGCCGCACCTTAAAATACACAGACGAAAATTGTTCTTATGTTATATACTTAACTCATACAAAGGATTCTGGACGCTGACAATTTGTAGAAACAAATAAAATGAAGTTTAAAAAATTGTGCATTTAGCGTTTCAACAATACTGTAGTCAGATTTAATTAAATCTTAGACGCTTTAAAAAAATTAAAAAAAGTGTTGGAAACAGGAGGATTAGTTTAGTAATTTAGATCCGGGTTGTCCAAGACGCAGTACTCCTGTGGGTTACAGCTTTTGATTTTCCCCCGCTAAAAAACTTTAGTCTTAACCCTAACTTCCCAGGCACTTCTTTAAGCGCACTTCATTAAGTCAACGATAGATGTCTCATTTCAATGCGCATGCTCAGCAAGGAAAACGTTAAGACCTGAACTTCAACTGGAATTGTGCGATTTGCAAGCATACCCTTTTTGTACTGGCAGAATCAAAAAAGAAGATTTTTTAAAATTATTACCAAGAGAAAATTGAAGGACTTTGGACTTACGATGTGCTCAATGCTCGAGAGCACATATTTGTACAAAAGCACTTTTTCAACGATGAAATTCATACGATACATATGATCATTTATTGATAAATCACTTTCACATTTACTGTGTTGGCAACCACAAGCATCGATATTTACATAGTTACTTTAGTAAATGAAAACGAACAGCAGCGGAGCTCAAAATAAAATAATACTTATAAATTTATAAACAATAAATGTATCTTATCTAATGTTTCAATAAGACATTTTATAAACAGCATTACCTTTCTTTATTACGAAATTTCAAAAGTGCTTGTTAAACTATCCATATATTTTAATATCTGCACAGTGTTTATAATTCTGGATACAGCCCTCATATTGATTTTTTTTTTATTTGGCCCTCGATTATCTAAAGTTGGAAAGCCTTGATATAGATTCATTTGCACGTAAAAGTATTAATGTTGTAAGTAGTGACTGTTTTTTACGGCGTATCTCTCTCTATCCGAGGTCTAAATGTTATCATACTGACTGTACATAGCGACACGTCAACCACGATGAGCTAGGCAGAAACAAAGCGCAGTTGTAAATTGCAATGCAATTGGACGCACGCGTAATCTCTACAGATGTAAAGGTTGTCGGGGAAGCGGGAAGCTGAGTGTAGCAAATCAAGACGTGGTGATGATGCCTTCCATTCTCCATCAAGTCCCGGCCACCCTGACGACACTAGACCCGTCCAACACACCGTGCCAAAATCAAGCACGATCTCATGCTTACGTCTGAAACCTAAACTCAGTCGTCTGACTACTGATATAAGAGTCCCGAGTACGATTACTGGCATGGCCAAAAAATGTATCATTGATGAAATGTGGGTTTCCCCTTTCATAGTGATGAATTAAAGGTTGGGGGCTGGATGTTGTGACTGTTCTAAATTTAAGTTACTTTATAGGTCGAGTCATGTGTCGATATAATCAGTCGGTTCAAAAAGTTCATGTTAAATACCTAAGTAAATTAAATAAATGTAGTCTCATGCTTGCAAAAGGTGAGCAAATCAATAAATTGAATATCATGTATCTCGCGTCAGTGTTCGAATGGTCTAAAGCTTCACCCTCGAAATGGACTGGCCTGCTGGTGTGACGAGGAGATCGGGGTTGGAATCCTGGTGGGGTGTTTTAAGGTCAGGTTGACCAGACGTCTTCCTTTTACCGGACATGTCCTATATTTCAACCCTCTCTACGGTGTCTGGGAGGAATTGTCAAAAATTCTAAAATGTCCTCCATCTTGACAAAATATTATATTTTTTTAAATGTCAATGTCATTTTCTTTTAAAGTTCTTTTTTATCGTATGGCATGTATGCACGACAGAGACACGGCATCCAGGTTCGAACGCCTTATGTGTAGACTATTAGCCGCTCTGGTAGCACAGAACGTTGCCCCGGGTATACCAAAGGAGGTTGTCTACATGACACACCCACAATAATATGATGTGATTATAGTTATTATGATGTTGTGGAGCCGGTGTGAGTTTTAACCTAACTTTAGACTAATTTACCAAACCCTCATGACCGTTGGGATCATTCCCCTTAAGGGAAAAATATCCGAAGTACCAGCTGGGAATCAAACCGGGTGCCCCTAGACTCGTATCCAGGTGCACTGATGAGTTACCACTACATCACGGGGCCTGTTGCTTTTAAAGTGATCTCAAATATAAAAATTCTGCCTTAATATGACCTATCAGCTATCCCAAGAAATCTTCTTGCAATTTCGTCGGTAAACTAGCCCACGCAGTGCTCACGTGATCAAATTTGTGATTTATATTGGCTGCATGTATGCCGTCAGCAACCAATCAGGAAGAGCGTCATTTACCGTTCTTTCTGCAGCGTACTTTCTGTGGTTGTTCCTGATGGTGCTTGGATGTGTCCAACTGTCCATCTAATATTGAAAAATCCCGAAACGTTAATGCGAATTTAGTGATAATTTATCTAACAACTACAAGTCATTAAGAGGTAGAAATGAATATGAAGCAGAATGCCTCATTTTTCTTGCAGTAACGTAGGATTCCGTAGTTAATATTTTATTTTGTAACGTCCTACATTTTTCATTAAAGTCATACATTTTGGGAGCTGTCCTCCTTGCGCCAAAAGCATTTGATCACCCTGTTTTAAGATAGTTTTCCCTAAATTACTTCCCAGTCTCCCTACAAGCAAATGGGGGTATATTTCCTCTCTACCCAATCAGTATGATGAAATGTTTATAGCCCGAACGGGTAGTATGATGCATGAGGGGAAAACTCTTTCAAGTCTAAAACAACTGATTTTTCTAACATACCGGTCGTGCCAATATTGTGTGTGCTGATGTCTTATGTTGTGACACGTTGATTCAATTTTGGTTGATTTTGATTTTTCAGTGTCAATGCACCTTTAAACATGTTGGCTTGGCCTACCTTAAGGCATAAAGGATAGTTAATAGCAGCGAATAGTGTATATCACATAGTGCGCAAGAAGTTGAAACACATTATTTTCAATGAAAACTTATATAATCGATACATAATAAATAGTGGATAATGTACTGTACAATGTATAAAGTTGATTTAACTTTAACCTTTTA
Source organism: Timema bartmani (assembly GCA_902151455.1). NCBI lineage: Eukaryota > Metazoa > Arthropoda > Insecta > Phasmatodea > Timematidae > Timema > Timema bartmani. Next base: position 7,213 of record CABFWB010005089.1, read on the forward strand.
TATGTTATGCATGGAGTGTGGTATAGATAATCATTGAGCTTGAGATGTATCAGCCAATGAGAGTGCGAGGTGAGGATCTAGCCTATTAAATGCCAGTATACAAGCAGACAAAAATACTTAGTTTCTGTGTTCAAGTTCAAGTTTGAAAGGCCGTGTGGTAGCTATACTTGTTTGTTATTCACTAATATACTTTGTTTTTGCGTCAATTACTTTGATTGTCTATGTAATTTAAAATAAAAGAGAAATATCACATTTTTTACCCTGTTATTAAGAAGTAGTTTTATTATAACATTATTAATAATAAAATAGGAACCAAATAAAAATCTAATTTGATTTAATAGTACAGACAAAACTAAAATTAACGTTGTTTTTCGAATGAAACCTTTATTGAAGTATTTGTATGGACATTATATTATAGTAGTGAAAAGAAAAGAGGCTAAGCCATTTTGTATAAATTAAAGACAATCAATTTAAGTAAGACTGTATACACAATGTAATGCAAGAATATAAGCCCAGCCTTAGTTAATAAATTTGGAAGTTTGAGAAAAACTTTACAGCCTTATAAGTGCTAAAATCGATGTCAATGTGTAAAACAATTAGTGCAAACTTCCATACAGTTTGAGTTTGATTAATCAAGGTTTTTATTTTATAAATAGTTTTTTTAAAACAAGCGTTATACTTTAGAAGTTTGTTGGGGTTTTTTCAAGATAAAAGAAATACTTTAATTTACACCAGTAGCCCGATATGGGTCTATATTAATTTCATCGTGGTTTTTACAGGCGCTTAACTTACGTACATTTGCCAGGACCTGGGACCACACCATGAGCTCCGAATGCCATGTAATTTACATGATTCCACGTAAGACAAAATGGCTACTTTTGGGAAATAGCGTTGTAATCCTTTTTTCTTTTTTTCTTTTTTTTGTGGTCAATCTCCCCTCAACTATAGAACAATTTTGGCAACGTTGTTTAGTCGATGTTACCAGTAGCTCATTCTTACCCCCAGCACACCACCTTCCGACATAACTGAATGCGAGGAGATTTGGCAACAGTTAAAAGAAATAGCGAAGATAAAGCTTTTCTCCAAAAGGCATGCAGTTACCTCAGTGATGATATTGGGTGTAGTTTAAATGCCTTAACGATTTCACCCGTCAGGTATCAATAATATACCCTGATTTTGTTAGTAAAACTATGCTGGAAGGCCAGAAACCTACTGTACAATAGTACTTGGGTAGGGTACAATAGGCCTTTTAGGACAAACTTTCTAAGCTACCATTCTGGAAGGAGTTTTATCCTACCGAAATACTACTACTACTACTACTATAACTACACAGTAGGATTCTGATACGTATTAAGGCCTTCCAGAACGGAATGACTTGTGTTACTTGTAAACACTTTACGAAGGAAGCAAAGTGCAGCATTGAATAGAGAATAGATTAATTTGTTTTAAACATAAAAGTAAAATTACTCTTTGTATTGCCCAGCCCCATTTTTATTCAAGTCAGACGAAGAATTTGGTATCACAGATCACCGTGAAGTCAGAGCACATTATATCCTTTTATTTTTGTTAGAAACAACTCAAGGTTAAACAAAACAAACATTTATTTATAAATGCTTTGGCGGATAAAAATAAGGTATGTAACCTGCGTAGTCTCTAGTTTTTGAGCTAGGGCCTGCTTAGGTAGAAATAATATGTCAAGAGGGTTGTATACTTTCAAAAGTTTTTTTGTTCATCCATAAAAAGAAGACAAGTTTAATCTTCGTTTGGAGTTGTTAACATTCTTTGTTGATTCTTCCTAATTATGATTACTTTGAAAGAATGGAGTTGGCTGATGCATGAAGGGAATAGAGGACTTGAAAATATTAATAAGCGTAGATCCACATTTTCATGTGAAGGAACTTAGCTGACAGAAAAGTTACTAGATCTTCTATAAATAGCATGGCATGGCATTAGATTACGTGAAAGTAGATCAAGAAACTTTTTCTAGCTGTATAATTGCACCCAATTTGAGTTGGGTGTGTCGGTATGCAATAATTTATTAATACAACTGTTAGTCTTTATTTTGTGCTAGTCACAAGCTCATTAGTGGTCATTCAAAACTAAATTTTACTAAAAATATTATTATTTTATAGTTTATATTGTAGGTGGTCGTAGCCATCGCTCTGAAAATAAAGCGAACTAAAGATGCAATATCAATTAAATCAAACCAATCAAAGAGCCTCTAAGAATACTTCTTACGTATGAAATTCCTCTCGATTATCTTATAGTGTGGCCGGCCTCTTGGTCAAGAGGTCAACATTCCTAGCTAGTAATCTAGAGGTCCGGGGTTCAATTCCCGGTTGGTCTATAGGTATTCTACCCGAAGGGGAATTGTTCCTATGGTTGCCATGGTCTGGTTAGCTAGGTTTAAGATTTATTTTGGCACCATATAATCATCATTATCAACTAATCGGGTGAAAGTAACCGCGCCTACATAATGCCCCAACTTCAGAAGACGGTGTTACTTGTCCGCCACGGCCAGTAGTAGACCAGGAAAGACTATCCAACAAACCCTGATGGTCAGAGTTTCTGGTTACAGATCCAGAAGTCTCAGGTTCGACCCTCGGCGCTTCCAAAATATATCTGTGAAGCCATGAGTCTGGAACGGGGTCGTGAGGGCAAATGAAGAGTTACTTGAATAAATAGGTAGCAGTTGAGGTTTAGAAAACTGAGACTAATGGCCAGAAGGCTCGTTGTGCCCGACCGTATGATACCCTCTATCCGTAATGTTGGCACTATTATCGCTAACGGCGGCGGCCGCTCGGTCCGTGTGGCGAACTTACACCATGGAGTGTTATTGTTAGACCTATCGTTGTTGCTGTTATTGTTATTCCCAATGTTGCACACCAGCGACTTATCCAAGCAAAGTTAACAAGACAAGTAGGATTGTTTTGAACGAACTGCACCACACTGGCGAGAGTGGAAATACACATCGTGGAACAGGCTAGTATCGAACCACGTCCTCCTGATTCCAAGCTAGGAGGTTTAATATCTCGTCTAACGATGGCGGTATTAATTGAATCCAGCTGTAATTTTTTTTAATGTTTACTCAAGCGTCTTACTACACACCCGGGCTATCCACGCTTAATACACTAATGGGGTAGGAATAAGAAAGTTGGGATGTTATATTAAATAGACCTGGACCTTAATTTGCGTGTAGAGATAGTGAAAAACTATTTAGGAAATAAAAAAAAGTACAACCAGCAGGGTTAAGCCCTGACCTCCATGTTACCGACAAACCAGACCAGACGATCATGACGTTTAGAATCCGCGTGCCCACCAATGCGTGCCTGAAGTTTATTCCGCTTGTCCACCAATGCATGCCCGACGTTTAATCCGCTTGCCCAGCGATGCATGCCCGACGTTTAGTCATCGTGTCCACCTATGCATGCCCGACGTTTAGTCCCCGTGTCCACCGATGCATGCCCGACGTTTAGTCCCCGTGTCCACCGATGCATGCCCGACGTTTAGTCCCCGTGTCCACCGATGCATGCCCGACGTTTAGTTCGTATGCCCACCGATGCATGCCTGACGTCTAGTTCGTATGCCCACCAATGCGTGCCTGACGTTTAGTTCGTATGCCCACCGATGCATGCCTGACGTTTAGTCCCCATGTCCACCGATGCATGCCCGACGTTTAGTCCCCGTGTCCACCAATGCGTGCCTGACGTTTAATCCCCATGTCCACCGATGCGTGCCTGACGTTTAGTTCGTATGCCCACCAATGCGTGCATGACATTTAGTCTCCGTGTCCACCGATGCGTACCTGAGGTTTGGTCTGCGGCGCAATAAGAGTTGGGCCACGGTCACTGACCGGGACTATAACACATCAGCGGGTAGATATGAATTCGGCCCCCCCAATCTTTTTGCCTTATATTAGGTTAGGCTTGGTTAGGTTATGCTATGGTAGGTTAGGTAGGATTAGCATTTTGTTGTCTTACCATCCATCACTTGGCTGTTTTTCGCTCAGCTCGAGAAAATATTTGCAAACCATCCTAGATGGAGCACCACGACAGCCGGGCACGAGTTGCTGTGGGTTCACACGTTCGCCGAAAAACTAGCGCAGAACAGAAACGTGGCCACGTGACGAGCTATAAGACAATCACGAGATTTCCACCTAATCGGCGCGAGATGTTCTGCTGAAGTTCAACTTATCTCTACTTTGTTCGCTTTGCTTAAGATGTTCGGCACAGGAGAACCAATCAAATCTCAGAACCAGCCATCTCAAATCAGTGCGCGTGCGCATTTGACAACGCATGCGCTGTTCAGCCAGAAGCGAGCAGACTTGGCCTTTGTGTAGAGATTTAGAATAACCCGTTAATGTAAAGCGAGTGTATCGATGTATTGGATTGTACCACGACACAGCGTTATAGTTTGAAAACACCCACCGGGAGAATTATCTAAAATATATGCCTATCTACTAGAAAATAAAATATGTTGATAATCAGCTGTTTTAAGTCAGCGTTGCAATGCATCATGGGTCAACATACATCGTGTGAATTGCTGCGCTACTCAAGCAGATTCTGCTTTCTATTTTCGGTGAACGTGTCAATCAGTACGCCTTGTCCACAATTTGGAGCTCCTGACCAAATTGTAATATGAGATTAACGCTACCCTTTTAAACGCAGGTCATAACTGGGCCCAACCGTAACGCACCCTGTCTGCGTGACCACCAATGCGCGCGTTGTAGTCTCTTTGTCGGACATGTTCCAGTTTGGAGTTCCCTCCTCCATCGTGTCGAGGGAACGAGATGTGCTCTCTGGTCGCTCTTCAAGGTCGCCCACTACGCCACGCGGCATACACACAATCTACAAGAGGTGAAAGTTATACAGAGAGGTATACTGACAACTTAATTGTCTTCCTATTCTTCCACCAAAACCGTCCCCGCCCTCCTATTCCCCTCTCCACCCGCCAGGAAAACGTTCAGTAAACATTATTTTAACTGGGCCGCGGAGCTATAGTATTAAGTGTTGCATGTTTTGACGCGATTAGGAAAACCGGATCTATACAATTCAATTCTCATAGAAAGGCCTTATCTGACAGTTAAAAAAGGTTATTTTAGCACCGCGTCTTACTAACCGTTCGGGTTGCAGCTTCTAATTATTCTAATGTGTTAGGGATTAGGTAGGTTTTATTTAAAGGAAGTGTACCCGCATTTGCGTGAAGGGAGAGTACACCCGACCGGGATCGGACCCTGCTCTCCCCGTCTTCGGCACTCTAGTCAATTGCGAGAGTAGCGCCTTAGACCATGCGGCCACCGAAGCTGGTCTAGAAACGTTAATAGATCTTCTTTCACAAACTCATACGTCAAGTCATGCGACCTGCAGCTGTCGCTTTTGATAGATAAGATCAAAACCTATGAAATAACAGTAGTAATATGGTAAAATGTTGTCAATGTTGGCCGCAAAGAAATATGTTTTTATTTTATAACGGGCCCTTCTTATGAAAATTGGACGTGGTTGGGTCGCGCTCCTAGAACGCTCCTGTCACGTGCTAGAACAGGGGTCGGCAACAAGTCGATCGCGTAAAAAAAACTACATCGTCATGAAAAGGCAAGCTTACCTTGAATTGTTCCACTATGGTACAGCTTATAAGATAGGGCCATAATGTAATCCGTCAAAGGTAAGACTGCTACCTTTCAGGGTAAACAGAGTGTACATTTTATATCTAGGCAGGGACATCAATACTGAAGGAAATATTGACACTAAGGAATAAATACAAGATGTATAGGAATATAAAGAATCAAAAGTAAAGTGGAGTGATCGTGGGACCTTTAAGAAATGTTAAAGTCGTTTGAAGCCCGAAAATGTTGCCAACCCCTGGTCTAGAGGAAGAAAACTTGAAGTCGTGTGAAGCCTGACAGTCACAGGAGCTATTTCACTCACACTAGTGGACACGCGGACTGAATGTCGGGCATCATGGCTTACCAGTAACGGAGGAGCTCTGGGTTTGGATCCCGGTTGAGTGTACTAAGGGTATTCTTTCTAAGATGGTTTTCCCAGTCTCCCTTCAAGCAAACTGTTCTTTCTTTCCCCACTGACGTAGTTTAAAATGTTTATTTCCCGGACGGATTGTAAGACATGGCGGAGTAATAGTAATAAAGCGATTTTTTTAAATACTTTAAGACATCAAATCGTGTGATCTGCAGCTGTTATCTTTTTAAAAGATAGTATCAATGCCGTCAAATATCTTAGTAATTTAGCTTATTAACTAACGTGCCACTATCAAAGTATCTACAGGCCGTTTCCCGCTATTTTGGATACAGAAAAAAAAAACTGAAAATAATCTCTCAGCTTTAATTAAACTTAAATGAGGTAAAATCTTTTCCGTCTTCTAATTAATTATCCGCATCGGTGGGCATGGAGGTTAAGGCTCAAAGATCGTCTGGTCTGGTTGGTCGGTGACGGAAAGGTCAGTGTTCGAATCCCATATGGGTGTACTAAAGTTTATATTACGTATGGTTTTTCCACTCTTCCTTCACGATAATGTGGATGTATTTCCTCTAAATGATACCTTATCATTCTTATCCCATTATAGTATTTAAATTCAAATACCACAGCCCAGTATTAAGAATGAGTTAAAAATATAAAACATGTCTGTAAAGACTGTGGAAACTCAGTCCATTTCACAAAGAAATGGTTTTTAGAAAATACAAACACATTTTTTCGGCCAATTATTTTCCTATTGTATTATTTTTATAATATATCACACAGCAACCACCATCTTGAGTTTTAACGTGAATTAATCCAGAGAGATAAATCTCACAATCTTAACGTGATCTACGAGAAACCTGACACACAAATACGAGAGGCGCCGATCCAACTCCAAAGAGGTGGTTCACTTGCTAGCAAGAGAATTATTGCAGCTGTCAGAGGAGGAAAATTGAAAAATACCTTTCCATTCCTTCACCTCGTACTTCTAGAAGTCTAAAACCAAATAAATACTATTACAGTGTTGCCGTGTGGAATATCTCTCGTACCTTTGTAAAGTAGCTTGTAATAGGTCCGACCAGTTGGGGCGTGGCCACTAAAAATATTAGTTTTTTAGGATCTCACATAAGAATGTGGAAGAAAATTAAAAAAAAAAGTCAGGGTAAAAGGTTAACCAAACAAAAGAAAACGAAATTAAAAACGAGAGGCCAACTAATCATACCTTAAAATCTCTGCTCCTATGAACGTTCTAGAGCAGTGGTTTTCAAACTGTGGGTAGTGAGTCGAATTTTGGTGGCTTGCGAAAATGTATTGATATGCGAAAATTTTCAAACTATTTGAAAATATAATAAAATAGTGAAAGAACAAAGAAAAGAGTGAAATGGGGGGGGGGAATAAGGTGCACCTACGTGCATGGGACTCGGGTTTCATGTTCGTTTTTGGGGCGTGGACGTCAATGACGTCTTTGATAAAAATCGGGGATACCCCTTCAGTGGCCACATGGTCTAAGAATTCACTCTCGCAATAGATTAAACAACCACTGACGATGAAATCAGGGTTAGATTCCCAGTCGGTTATATTGAGGGAGTTTTCGCTAAATGCAAACGCGGGTACACTTCCTTCAAATTCAACTTTCCTTGACTTTATCACGGATTAGCGTAATTAATGCATGGGTGTATAACCCAAACGGGTAGTAAGACGTGGTGCTAAAAAAAAAAACCGACAACACTTACACCCTTTGCACGCTTCATTGTGAGCAATTGATAAGTTTTTTGTAAAATTAGATTCAATAATAAATCTCAAACTAAATAGTAGTAAAAAATAACCCCTCCCGCTCATGTTCATTAAAGATAGATGGGTCACTAAGGTTTGTGTCGCAGTTATAAAATGTTTGGGAGCCACTGTTCTAGGCTAAAGCAGTGAAAGATTCTCGAAATATTTTAAACTATTTATTTTCCATACGAAGTAATAACAGTCTACAACAGAAGAGTTGAGTAATTAATGAGTTTTTGCTTGAAGTTTCTTTGATAAAAGTTCGAATCATGCCGAAGAGAGTACACAAACCGATTCGCATTTCCTGTTCAACTAAAAGAAGTCTCCTGTGGAGTCTCCACGGCAGACAATAGAGTGCTGTGAACAAAAAGAGGTTGGTACTTTGGAACCACTGGTTTAGATACTAAGGTCTAGTGGTTTTCAAACTTTTTATGATTACGTACCCCCTTATTAGTAAACAATGAAGAACTCCTAAGTACCTAAAGATGGGCGTGGAGGGACGCAAGTCAAGGTTAGCGTATTTGCAGTTTTAATAGCATAACTTTTTTAATCCAAAAAAATGAAATATTGCTTCAGTAGAAACACATACAGTAGATTAATTTTCTTCCCATGGTGACCTCAATAGTTTTATTTAGCACCGCGTCTTACTCTACCTGTTCGGGTTATACGCTTAAGTACTAATTACGCTAATGGGTTAGGAATTGGGAAGGTTGAATATAAAGGACGTGAACCCACATTTGCGTGGAGTGGGAGTGGAAAACCATTTAAGACAAAACCAGTTCACCCGACTGAGATTCGAACTTCAATCTCCCCGTCCTCGGCAGTCTAGCTCAACAAAAAACTAGCGCGTTAGCCAACTACGCCACCAAGGCAGGTCTCAACAGTCGTTGATTATCTGTCAAGGGTGTCCCGGAATTTAAGGACAACTTTTTCTCTTCATTTCAAAAGTTTCTAATCTAATGCTGCTATAGTGATGATTTTTTTTAAATGTTGATATCACCATGTGAAGAAAATTAAAATTTTGTTCTTACCGGAGCAATATTTGATTTATTTCTGCCAAAATAAGTTTTGCTATAAAAACTGCAAAGACACTGACATTTTCTCCCATTCCCTGCATCCCTACCTTAGGCCTTATTACCAGAAGTAACAATCTTTTTTTAAATCTAACTACATTAGGCCTACTTAAGTGAAGGGTGTTATTTTGACTAAAACATGTCGAGCTTCAAAATTCAATACAAACATTTCAGCTCAGTAAAAAATGTTTACAACCTCCACATGCAACTCATTGTTCACAAACTTCTGTTGCAAGACACGTGACCCTATAGAGTATAGACTGTGTAACGGGAACGTACAAACATTAGATGTCGTTTACAAACACTAAATAGATTTTTTAACTTTATATAAATGATGTTAGGAACATCAAATTATCGTAAAAATATACCTGCATTAAATGAGTCGCACCCACATTGTTGGGCACGCGGACCAAACGCCAATGTATTAGGGATGAAAATGCTTGATTCTAGAGGAAGTGCACTCACAATTGTTTGGAATGAGAGTTGAAAATGTTTAGGAAAAATCACCCTCAGTGCACCCAACCAGAATCGAACCTTAATCTCCCTGTCATCGACAGTCCAATCAAGTGCGAGAGTAAAGCCAGAGACCAGAGGTTGGCAACCTTTTTGATATCGCGTGTGGTTTTAAAAAAAGTTTGGCTAATTTGGAAAAAAGTAAAGCAAAAAAAAGTTCAATTTTACACTTCCCATTTAGTAATTAGTTATTAATTCCATGTTTTGAACAAATTGTCTGGTTGCTAAATATTTTGTGGGCTAGATAAAATCAGTCAGTGGACCGTAGTTTGCTGACCCTTGCCTTAAGTCATTTTATCACTAAGTGGTTCCCTTCAATGTTAATCATTAACGTAACCATTTACTGTGAGAATACATCATATACTGCGCTTGTATTGTGGAAATAATGTTTTGCACTACGAAAGATTTCCCCTTCAAAACTCATTTACGACTCCCCAAACCAACCCTAAGCTAGGCCTATAATAGATAAGTAAGGTTTCGCCGGACCTGATCTCAGCGCTGTAACAAGAACACAAAGTATCCACTTCCTTTCTACTGTACGACTGTTCCAAAATATCTCCGGAGCATAAAGGAACAAGGTTGCTCCGGACCTGTTACAGCGCTGTCTGTGACACAAGAGACGAGGAACAAATTCACTCCGGACCTGTTACAATACAAGCGCATATTTGATCCGTGGACCAGTGACAAAAAGGAACAGCTCCTTTCGTCTGTCAGGAACAGGATGTGACAGAGGAGAAGTGACAAAGGAGCAGGTTGTGATTTAACAACCCATCCCTACTGAGGATGTTTGTTACTCACTTCACTTCACTTCATTTTAAATACATGCACATGAAGGGAGCCCTATAATCTTTTCAATGCTTCCTTCTTCATAAGTGCCCCATCAGATAGTTAAATGCGGGTGAACTAGATAGATAGTAAGACACAAGGCGAAAAGATCAATATAAAATAGCAGTTAATCAGGTTTTGAGTATCGTTGTTTAGGAAACCAAGCTCAATGACTTTGTTCTATGTATCTAACCGTATCCTTGAAATTATCTTGTATTTTCTGTAATTTAATTATTTTTTCTCTCACAAGCATGGATTGCATTCTCTCTCTTTTTCCCAGCATACTCACACGTCTCACCGGGAGCAATTTATGAGGACTTCCTAAATTACAAGTAAAGAAACAAAGAAGAGATCACAATGCGGACGACAGTTAAACTTGCCCTAGGATCGTTATCTCCACTTGCTGAGAAAACTGCTCATGTTCTGTGAGATACTCTCGTTTTCTTGCCTTGGCGCGTTTGGTTTCACTTCACAATACCATGATAACATAAACTTTTGGAGAGACTTACTTATATTTAATTACTCTTTGGCATTGGAGAATTATTGCGTTAAAACTTAAGTTCTATCTCTTCACAACTAAAGCTCACCAAATTGTATTAATATATTTGCCAATATCTCAGAAACTGTTAGTTTTATAAAAATATATTTCATTTAAAGTTTTTAATTTTTAATAGAACTACAATTTTGAAATTATAAGTTATTTAGTATCTCAAATAGTTGCGGAGATACGGAAATTTCCACTTCTGTAAAGTACCCTAAAAGTCATTTTCATGGAAAAATGAAAATAGCCAGTTTATTTATAATCTTAATAAACACCTGGATACGAATTTTAATCAAAATTGTTGGAGCCGATTTTGAGAAAATCGATTTTTTTCTCTTTTCGCCCTTTATTAAACTACTCCTATTTTTAAGTTTAAACAGACACACAGACAGACGGCATTGCAAATACCACATTTTGGGTTCGGGGGGTCATGAGACGCCGACATCCATCAACATTTCAGGTTAGATTTTTTTTACGGTCGCAATAATTTACCTTTAGTGTTAGAAAAGTTAAAAAATATGTTTCTAGTAAAATATTTGTATTATAAATAGATCTACATAGTTGTATGATAAGTAATTTCATATCTCAAATAATTTTGGAGATATTATTTTTAAAAATGGGAATTTACGCATCAGACCCGAGCCCTTAAAGTAATGTTGCCGAAATATTGAGAGTAGCCATTCTGTTTAAAATATTTATAAATGTTTTGAAATCAAATTTAATCAAAATCGTTAGAGCTAATTTTGAGAAAATCAACTTTTTCTCTTTTTGCCCTTCAGTAAACTACCCTTAATTTTAGGGTTAGATATCCAATTCCAAAAAACCCCTCGGGGCAATCCTATGAAAACCCTAGATACCAAGTTTTAGCCCGATCGGTAATATAGTTTAGGCTCTAGTTGGAGGTACTGTACATACATACATACAGACAGACGGAAATTCAAAAAACACTTTTCGGATTCGGGGGGGTGAGTTCGATTTTGTTAACGATCACAATATTTTCTCTACCTGTAAGATAGCGAGAAAGTAAAAATGAAAGTAAACAATTTCCTTGACGAGAAATCAAACAGTCCCGCCTCGGTGGCCACATGGTATAACGCGTTACTCTCGCAAAAGACTAGACCGCCGATTACGGGGAGATCTAAGTTCAATTCTGATCGGGTTTACTAGGGGTGGTTTTTCCTAAATGGTTTCCCACCCTTTCTCCCTCCCCACGTCAATACGGATATACTTCCCCTAAATTCAACCTTCCTCATCCCTGGCCCAGTAATGTAATTAGTACATAAGCGTATACCCTGAACGGTTAGTTAGTCGAGGTTCTAAAAAAATAATTAAAGACTCACAAACTATTCCCTGTAGCTATCTAGTCACCAGCAGTTCCAAGTTTTTATTTGTAAATATACCTCTTTGTCATTTCTACAGCCCTGTCCTTGTACTATCAACAATTTCACTTGAGTGTGTAGTCAGTAACAAACGCTACGCTCAAAACCGTGTAAGATTGAGATCAAATGTTTACCAAGACCCCCCTCCCCGACCGGACTAGAAACCACATTCACATCAATCTAACGAAACGGGTTCCAACAAATTCTTCTCTTCTTCATAAAAAAAAAACCCCAACAAAAAACATTTCCCCAGCCAGACTCGCGGTTCCATCCGTTTGTTTAAACTTTCCAACCACTACCTCGTTTATTTATGACTCGGTTGACGCCACGGATACTTCGACACATATTGTTTCAAACACTTTTTCTTTCGATAGTGCTATTTTGGAATTTGTTAACATAAGAAAATACTCTGGAAATAATTTGATAAGGAATTTTAAAGAAACCAGTAAAATTGGGATAAAGTTTATTTTACAGAAAAAAATAGTTTATTATTACAAACAAAATGGCCACTCTCAATTTTTCGTCAAAATGACTTTAAGGGTTCCGGTCTTATGCGTAAATTCTCATTTTTTATCATATCTCCGTAACTCTTTGAGAAATGAAATTAGTTATCATTGCAAATATGTAGGTTTATTTATAATAAAAATCTTTTATTTGAAACATATTTTTATAAAACCCATCATTTTCAAGCTATACGCAAATATATATATATATATATATATANTATATATATATATATATATATTTAACTTTTCGAACATTTAATGGTCAAGTATTGCAACCGTCACAAAAAAATCTAAACCAAGATGTTGATGGATGTCGACTTTTCATGAACCCCCGAATCCTAAAAAGTGGTTTTTGCAATATCATCTGGCTGTGTGTCTGTTTAACCCTAAAATTAACAGTAATTTAATAAATGGAGAAAAGAGAAAAAATATTTTTTTCCTCAAAATCGGCTCTAACGATTTTGATTAAAATTCGTATCTATGCTTTGGTTAAGATTATAAACAAAATGGCTATTTTCATTTTCACTTTAGGGTACTTTACAGAAGCGGAAATTTCCATATCTCCGCAAAATTGTAGCACTATTAAAAATAAAAATAAATTTATTCTAAGTATATTTTTTTAAACCAATAGTTTCTGAGATATTGGCAAATAAATTAATACAATTTTGTGAGCTTTAGTTGTAAAGAGATACTACTTAAGTTTTAACGCAATAATTCTCTAATTCCATAGAGTACCTAATTAAATAGTAGTAAGTCACTGAAAAAGTTTGTTCTTTTTTCTTTAACCTCTTAGGGGAAATGTTTGTACAGTAATGTTTTATCTCTATCATTCTACTCAATAGTCAATATTTAAAAATTTTATTGATCAAAATATATAAATGAGGAATTTAATAGCAATGACCTGAAGATGTGCAACCCCTAATAAAATGTCGAAAATTTTAACCGGAAGTTGAAATTTTAAAACGAAGTGTTGACCCTTGTGGACCCAATATCGATCTTTTTTATTAGTCCAAATATACAAATGAAGACATTAATTCTTTAAAAATAAAATTATACAATTTAAAACCGGGAGTCAACAAATGTTTTACGTAAGTAAAGCGCAATTTATACTTGGGTTGGGCTAGTGTATATTATTTCGTTTAACACATGAGTTTTGAGTAAATATCTCCATTTTTAAACAATATAGTAAGTCCGTGCGGAGTTCCGTACTATTTATTTCTCTGACATTCATATGGAAAATGATTAATCTATTAAAATTAGTAGTTTCTTGATTCAAACAAGAAGACACCTTTTGGGTCAGACCAGTGAATCCAACATTTTTTGTTTGGTATAACTAGAGATAGGGTAAATTCGCTTTTGCAAAAAACGCTAAAAGAAAAAAAAGGGTCGAAAATAGGGTATTTATAAGTTTTCTTTGCGTTTCATGGCATTTGAAAGTGTTTAAAGCGATTTTTATTTCGCGAATTAACGCGAAAAACGTGATTTTGAGAGTATTTTATCTAAATTATTCTATTTAGCGAAATAGACGCGAATTCCCTGAAAATGCTGTGCATTTAAATAAAATGCTGAGAATTTCTATAAAACGATGTTTTTCAGCGGAAATAAGTGATTAAAAAATCATTGAGTTTCACTCGTCTGTGTGCTTCAGCTCGGGTTTTACTTGCATCCTGTGCCTTCCACAGCCCATCCGGCTAATCGCCACATTCCGTTAGTCGTTGCTTTTATCATAAATCCTTTGTATAGGCCCTAAAAACATTGACGAAAGACATTTTTACCTATTTTGCTACAAAATGCTAAATTATGCCACAAAACGCTAAATTTCCAATAATTAATGCTAAAAAAACTGAAAATTAATGCTATTTTACCCTATCTCTAGGTATAACCCTTAAAATATTTCGTAATCTCGGTGAACCCTTTCTTGGCTGACACATATTAGGCTCGACAGGGGTAAGTTAAAAAATATACATGTTTACCAGTAGGGTTGTTAAATAATAATTTACACATACTTTTGTATCAAATATTAAGAGTAATAACTGTTGCCCTGTCCTTTAATTGTCTACTTGGACTGGGCATATCTATATCTTTACCAACCTCACTTTTAACTTTATTACAAACAGCTTCGCTGGCCGCATGGTCTAAGGCACTACTCTTACAGTAGACTAGACTGCCAGTGACGGGGAGATCGAGGTGAACCAAATCTCAATCAGGTGTAAAGAGGATGGGTTTTTTCCGAAATTGCTTTCCACTCTCCCTCCACGCAAATTCGAATAGACTTTCTTTAAATATAACCTTTCTTAGTAAATAAGCGTATAACCCTAACGGATAATAAGACGCAGTGGTAAAATTTTTTACTGTAGACACTTTTCTCATGTTTGTCTGATAGATACACAAGCTTTTGTAAATCCTCGTGAAGCCCGGGACCCGGGCTCACGGTACCCTGGTTGGGAATCACCGGGTCAGACAGTATCTCGCCGCAAACCTAGCTTTGCTGCTCATTAATTATTTGTTATAGCCGGTACATTTCACATTTCTTTAGTTTCATATTTCCTGTGATCAGATGAAATGTGCATGTGGCTGTAAAATATCCAGTACTGGTAGTTGAAGAAATATAAATCCAAGCAAAACGAGAAGCATTTTAATAGCCATGCTGCATTGTGAAACAGAGGCTAAATATATTTTGTTTTAAATAAAAGATCGTGCAAGTCGCAACGTGCATTCCCCTTTCAGACATGCGTTGAGTTTCTTCAGACAAAACCAGTCATGTGGCGACACGTACAGTTGAAATGAAACAAAACCTTTATCTATCTTTTTGTAGTTCATTGTAGAACCTAATGGGTAAACGCATCACAGAAATTGTATTTTTACAACCAAAGTGTATGGTACCTTAACAGGTAATACCGCGTGGTAGGAGTCGTTTCCAAGCCGACATGCATATTTACATATTCCTTCAAATAGTTTATAAAAATATTACTACGCAGTAAGTAAAATACTATAAAATAGTTCAATTAAGGTTAGATGAAATGTATGCAAAAGTGAAGGTCCATATTTTGACAATTTTTTTATGAAAAAAAATATATATTTTAGGAAAATAAATAAAATATTGCTTCGGAAGGTAGATTGAATTTAATTGTATAAATATTGAAAACTAAACAGTTGTTGAATATTTGTCGTCATGAGTAACGCGGCGTTTGACCAGAAACTTGTTTAAATAAAGAGTAAAAGCCATGTTCTAATTACACCATGTCAATGACGGACATTAAAAAAAATCTGTCGGGACTATCATGTATAGAGAATTAAGCTAAACGTATCTACTGAAGCCAAAAGTGATTTATTTTGGGCAACAAAAATGTATTTTAAAAAGTTATTTTATCTTTGTAATGATTTTTTTGTTCTAAAGGAGTGATCAATTGTTTGAAAGTCATTTTATAAACAGTACTATATTCTACTAAGATACAAAGTAAGTTTTAATTAGATTCATTTTAAATATATTTTGTTATCAAATTAAATGTGAAAGTGAAACTTATCTCATGAAACGTGATCAAGAATTTTTTTTAGGAACCCACAAGTGAAGGCAACTAAAATAAAGACACGTTCAATTAGAGCAACTATTTAAGCTGGTTCACCATTCGGAGAGTTGCAACAGAAATCATGGTGTACCGTAACTTGAATTATCTTACACTCAGGGTTACAGGGTCAACTCGTAAACAGAGAATAAACCAGGCATTATTTGAGAAAAACTATTATTCCTCTAATTGGCAGCTAGTCTTACAAACAAAAAGCCCAAAATAGAATGTATCCTTATGGATTGAGGACTCGCTTTGCTCGTTGGGGACTCTGTCCCCAAACCCCCAATGAGTTTTGTTTGTAATGTAATTCCAGCATTGTTTTAAACGTAACAACTTAAAGTTACCAGTATTGTATTGTATTGTATTTTTCACACATTATTTTAGATTCTCCATACTTATAGGACAGCTAGAATCATCGAATTTGGCGGGCTTATGGCAACTGGATGTGCCAATACACCTGCCAAATTTTATGATTTTAGCTATCCCATAAGTGTGTCATACAATTAAAAAATTTGTGGAAAATGTGCAAAATTTACCTAAAATCAAAAAATCTAGCTCTACCTAAGGTATAACCGATGGAGATACGAGAAAAAGTAACAGGACTAAACTTGTGGATCTCGCCAAATCGGTCGCTGTTGGTGCAATCCGTTTTTTTTATAGGTCTCACCGTTTAGCCAAAAGAGAGCTCCAAAGAAAGGTCCGCAGCGACTTTAAAGTTGCTCCACCATTTTGAATTTTTTTCGGGGTTTTAAAATTACATTTTTTAACTTTTTGGAATTTTCCCGTCGGTTACAGGCTAGAAGCTATAAGTATGCCAAATTTCAAGTTTCTAACTCATCTGGAAGTGGGTAAACATTAATGTCAGTGAGTGAGTGAGTCAGCCATGTGGCTTATATAGTATATGGATTATTTCCAATCAAAATAAAACCCTTCTGGATCAGATCTTGTTGGGAAATTTTAAACATTAATGAATTGAGAATTAATAGCCAGAGCTATTATTTATGCTTATTAGTGGGGATTACTCCACCTAGATATCATATTCTGAAAATTGAAAAATGACACCTGGACACGGGTTCGACTCTCGTGTCCAGGTGTCATTTTTCAATTTTCAGAATATTAATGAATTGGTCAGAAACACACTGGATTTACACTACAAATACACATGCACAACTTTCTTAAAACGGGGTAGATTTCATTCCGGAGACGTTATGTACAGTACACTCCCGCTAGCCTTGACGGGTTACACTATGGTATAACTTATAAGACCATACTGTAATCAGTCTAGACCTTTCCGGGAAAACGGGTTGAACATCAATGACATATGAAGGGGAAAATGTGAATATCCCACTCAAGTTGGTGATGGATTATGAATACTTGCTTACTCTTTGGCATTAAGAACTCGAAAGTTCATTGCCACACTTATAATAATAGGCTAACTATCCCTATCTTGAGCTAGTTTTATCCAGTCCACCTCATTACACCCTCTATCTTTCAGGCTCAGACTGCATGTCCAGCACATAGTAATCTACAGACTTGATTATCCTAGCAATGTCTTGTGATGAGTACAGGGTATGTAACTCATCATTATGTGACCGCCTTCACTCCCCAGTAGCCCCATCCATTTTCGGACCAAACATCTTGCTGAGCACCTTGTTTTCGAACGCCCTAAATTTATTTTCGTCGCGTAAGGTAAGAGACCATGTTTCACACCCATAGAGAACAATTGGTAAAAATTATTGTTTTGTGTATTCTAAGTTTTACATTCACTGACATCAAGCGAGATGACAACAACTTATTGACCGAGTAATAGCATGCATTTTCCGACTGTATTATTTTCCTAGTTACCAATCTATTATCATTATTGTTAGTTAAAATTGTCCCTAAATATTTAAACTCATTAACCCTGTCGAATTATATGTTATTCATAGTAACCTCCAAATTATCACCTTCACTCTGTGTTCCCTGTGTGATCATACACTTTGTCTGTTCAGCGCTCACTTCTAAACCTATTTCGTTACCAGCCTCTAGTGAAATATCTGCATTTCTTGCAACAGTTTCCTTACTATTAACCAACCAAGCTAAATCATCTGCATATCCCAATAGCTGTATTGTACCGTTCAATGTCAACCCTTCCCTACTCTCTTACATTACCCTAATAGCGTACTCTAAGGGGGCGGCCAGACTGAGCGCGCGAGCGACTAAAATATAAAATAGAATACATGGGTTGTAATGAGAGGTGGCCAGACTGGAGCGCGCGAGCGAGCGACTGAGCGCGCGCGCTTGAAAGATAGAACTGGTTCTATTTTTCAAGCGCGCACGCTCGACCCGGTACAGTCTAGTTTACAGGCGCTAGGCAATATTATTGTGTGTTGGTTCATCGAGTGCTAGGAAAACTTCTCATTTTGACATTTTTATTAATTTTTTATTACTATCGATAGGTTTAGCACACTTTCTGGAAATTGAAAAATCACACCTGGACACGGGAATCAAGCCCGGTACCTTTGGCTTAGTACGTCAATGCTCTAACTACTGAGCTATCCAGGATTCGTCCCGTGCCCAGGGTCATTCTTCACTCATATTTTAAAGCAGAGCCTATGATGGAGTGCGGAAATCGTCAGCTACAAGTATGTGATTATAATAATATCACGAGCTATCTATCAGATAACGCAGCCATCCTCGACTCGGTAGTTGGCTTATTGCTGCCATTTGTACAATTATTATAATTGTACGGGATTTCATACTAAGAATTAAATAGCCAAAGCTATTATTTATGCTTTTAGTGAGGATTACTCCATCTAG
>CABFWB010005089.1:32699-43816 GCA_902151455.1 Timema bartmani
CCTTCCGCCAATCCTTACGAAATTATTTATAATTATAATCTCTCACATGAACATAATTGCAAACGAAGGTTAAAATATAAGGAGCCTCTCTATGATTAATTACGTTATGTTAATGTAAATTGATTATAAAAACGTAAATTCTTAGTTTTAAAGTGTTTTTTCTACTTTCTCTCAACCCGTCGGAGAGATAAGTATTGTGATCGTCCAAAAAAAAATCGAACTCGATATTTTGATAAATGTCCACGTTTCATGATTCCCTGAAACCGGAAAGTGTTTGTCGCGACGCCGCTTGTTTGCGTCTGTATCTCGGCCTAGAGGCGAAAACATTTTTACCGATCGGGCTAAAATATGACATATAGGGTTTTCATAAGGCTCCCCCGAGGAGTTTTTGTAATTAAATAATAACCCTAAAATTAAAGGTGGCTTACTAAAGTGCAAAGAGAAATAAAAATCAATTTTCTCAAAATCCGCTTAAACAATTTTGATTACATTTTGTATCTAGACATTGTTTAACATTACAAACATCCACTTCGGTGGTTGCATGGTCTAAGGCGTTACTCTCGCAATGGACTAGATTGCCGATGATGGGGAGATCAAGGTTCAATCCCATTCGGGTGTAGTGAGGTTGGTTTTTTCCATTCTCCCTCAACGCAAGTCCGGGTACATTTCCTCTAAAATTAAGCCTTCCTAATTCTTAACACATTAGAACAATTAGTATAAGGGCGTATAACCAGAACTGGTAGCAAGACGCGGTGATAAAAAACAAAACGAAAAATGGCAATTATCGTTTTCCCATGAAAATGACTTTAAGGGTACCTAGAAGCGGAAATTTCCAAATTTGAACATATGTTCACAGTTATTTGTGATACGAAATAGATTATTTCTATAAAGCTGTAGTACTATTATAAATAAAAATATTTTTGTTTGGAGTATATTTTTATAAAATCAAAAATTTATGAGCAATAAGCAAACATATATTAAACATTTTTTATGGAATAATTTGATAAATGAAATTTGTTGTTTTTCTCTTTGCTGGACAGAGATGTCCCTCTTTTCTCAATGTTTCTGTAACAGCGTACATTATTTTGTTCATACTCTTTGGTGGAGTGTTTCGATTATTACGTTTCACAAATCTTACGAGGTTTTAGTAATTGTTTCTATTTTAATATTAAAGGGAGATAAGGTTTGTGCGTTTACAGTACCATTTATTTAACATATTTATCCGATGTTTATTAATTATATATATATATTCGCTGTGTTAGTACCCGTTCGAGCTATACCAAGTTATAGATATAATGATAGTGGGGTAGGAATGAAGACGGCTGAGTTTAGAATGAATGTATCCAAATTTGCGTGGAGAGAGAATGGGAAAACATTTATAACAACCTTTCTGAAACCCACCGGGACTCAAACCCCAACATCCCCCTACCTATAAAACCCGACAAGACGATCTTGACGTTTAGTCCGCGTGCGAGTGAGCGCTAGCTGCTGAGAGGCTAGTTTTCATGCCCGGGAGACCTCCACCAGCAGTCGCGGTAGACTGTGCTGAGGAGAGACGAGTTTCGGGTCTCATTTCGGTGCAGTGAGAATAATTTCCCACGTGTGTCGATTTATCATCCTCTATAAAAGCTTATGCGGGTGCACATCCTCTTAAGTTGCCCTCCCAATTTTTTAGACTTTAAAATAAGTCGTTAATAGCCTTGGTGTTGAAAGTAATAACAACTATCGCATATTAATGTCGGTTGAGTTGCTAATGTGTGAGTGAAAAAAGGAGTCAGGGGTTACCTTGTTCAGTTCTTTATTAAATTCTGTGAAGGGTATTCTTATCTCGGCCAAAGTCGACGAATGTGGGCCACGTTTTTCAAATATTTATTAATTTGAAATAAGTTTATAAAGTGCTTAGGAATTTATTTTATTCAAAAAGGGATGAGACAATGGAGAGTGGAAGAATAAATAATATAATGATATATTACATACACTATAATCATTACAAGACATTGTTAGGGTAATCATGTCCTTCAGGTTATGGTGGGCAGTACATGCAGCGCGAACGGGAGAATCTAGAACCTTGTTCAGGGTACTGACTGGCCAAGCCAATGGGATGACCTAGACGTAGATGGGAGGATAGCATTAGAATGTATCTGAAAAAGATAAGGTGTAGTGAGGTGGACTGGATAAAACTAGCTCAAGATAGGGACAGGATGTGGTGAGGTGGACGATAGAACTAGCACAAGATAGGAATAGGGTGTAGTGAGGTGGACTGGGGATTGTATATAACTAGCTAAAGATAGGGACAGGGTGTAGTGAGGTGGACTGGATAGAACTATCCCAAGAAAGGGATAGGTGACGTGCTTTTGTAAGTGCGGCAATGAAGTTTCGAGTTCCTAGTGCCATAGGTAATAGAGTAAGTAAGAATAACTTTTACATATTTTTTCGTGCCCCTCCTCCCATTCAATCTGAGCAAAGGATATTTCAATATCATATTCTTTTTTTTAGTACTGCGTCTTACTACCCGTTCAGTCTATATGCTTATAAACTATTTACAATAAGGAATTTATACTATGAAGGTTATATTTCATTGTCAGTGTACCCGCATTTGCGTGGAGAGAGAGTGGAAAACAATTTAGGAAAAAACCTCCGTACACACGATCGAAATTCGAACCTCGATCTCTCCGTCATCGACAATCTACTCCACTGCGAGATTAGAACTTTAGACCACGCGGCCACCGAAGCGGCTCAATATTATCTGAAAAAGCCGCAACCCTCAGAGCAATTTTTCTTTTTCTTTGACCGCAGACGAGAATTTAGTTTGAACGATCACAAACTCTACGTCAAGTGTCGAAATAGTGGATTCTCTTGTGCCACAGCGTGAGAGCCGCTTTACGGTCCCCAAACATCTTATTTTCCGAGAAAAGGCGTCGTGTGTTTGATTAGAATATTCTAGCCGAACAAACATGACCGAAGGGAAATGATCGTAAAAAAACAAGCCTTCTTGGCTCTCACCACACTTTGACACGCTCCTCCACCCGTTCTCTCCCTCGTAATAAGCCGTACACAACATTTATCGGCGCTTAGAGACCTGGATCTTGTAGAACATGTAATTGGATTGTTGGAATAACTCACCAAGTCCTCGGGAAACCGCGTCAACTTGGCGAGTGTGTGCATGCGGCAACACCGAGATAATCGAAAGATACGCTCACAGCATCTTACTAACATGCATCTACAACAAATAGTCATAAAAACAATATTCCAAAGTTATTTATCGATCTATTTTTCAACGTCATATTAAGAAATCATATAGGGCCTATTATTAACTATTTTAATTTAAATATGTATATGCCATACGCCTCTATCCATAGCCATACAACACTCATAGTTTAAGACGGAATCGTTGAGCTCTTGCGAGCTCGATTTCAATTGGGAAGACATTAGTGCACCCAACCGGGTTTCGAACTCTTACCTCCCCGTCACCGACAATGGGGCATTTTTAGTTTTCAGGGAGAAGATACAATTGTAAGGCGGAGGTAAATTTGTAAGGGGCGGTAGGGGTGCGTTTATGTTTTTATGGATATTACAGCAATAATTTTATGTTAATAATAACAGATAACTAAATATTTAACAAAAGGGTCTTAGATTAATTTAAATATTTATGTTCTATAGTTTTGACACTACGTTTAATTATTTATGATTATAAACACCTAGGTTACGTAGTTAGCTAACGCGCTAGTTTCGTGTTGAGCTAGACTGCCGAGGGGTTAAAATCACTGTGGTGGTTTTCCCTAAATGGGTTTCCTCTCTCCCTCCACGCAAATGCGGGTTCACTTCCTCTAAATTCAACTTTCCTAATTCTCAACCCATTGGCGTAATTAGCACTTTAGCGTATAAACCGAGCGGGTAGTAAGACATGGTGCTAAATAATAATAATAATATAAGCTATGCCATAATAATTCTTATTTAATTTAATTTAGGGGAGGGTGCCCCGAGAAGAAGGGGAGCAGCCAGCATCCAATTCTCAAAAGGGGTTTAAAAAAAACTGATCTAGTTTATTGCGAGAGTGACTCCTTAGACAACCGTTACGTAAAACTTAACGTTTGAAACATATTATAATATAGTATTAAAACTGTGAGAATTGAGTAGAAAGATACACTTGAAAGTTGAGAATATATTATGGTGTAGATCTAAGGCAAATATAATACAAGTTGCATATGACATATTAATACTTTTACTGTTTGATTCCCTTACTTTTACAGGTTTTCTAGACATCATATTTTTAATTTTCTCTGGCTTGTACTTTCATGAGTTTTCCTTGTTGAATGACGATGTTTCTGTTAACTGCCCCGATCATTTAGTTTTCCTTGTTGAATGACGATGTTTCTGTTAACTACATCGATCATTTAGTTTTCCTTGTTGAATGCCGATGTTTCTGTTAACTATCGATCATTTAGTTTTCCTTGTTGAATGACGATGTTTCTGTTGACTGCACCGATCATTTAGTTTAAAATGCTGGTATCAACCAAACATCAACATTTCTTATAATTTATTTTTCCAGTGGTTAAATATTTTAGTTATTATCTGTGGCACTGTCTGAATGGGATGTATAAAACAAAAATGTTACAAACATCTTTTCTAGAATGCCATAACTAGACAATTCATTTTCGGGTGTGAATTTAAGACGGAGAGTAAAACTCGGTTCAAGAAACTCGTCCTCAGACCATAAACATATCCTTAGAAGTATTTAGGTTTCTTTGAAGTGACGGTTCTAACGAGATATGCCGGAGTTTGCGATGTGTAGCACGTGAGACTATAATAAATGGTGCGAGCGAAGAGTTATTGTATCGTGAATGAGTGGGGGGCCAGACTATATAATATCTATTCTAAGACTCTACAGACCAGCGATGAGGAACCTCCGGCCTTTTTGTGTATGTGGTCATTTATGTATATTCATCGATTATAAACTATACATTCTCACACGGTGTGCATTTTAATTGATTTCTTAAAAATATTTTTAAGACATGATGTTAAAAAATAGCTTCTACAGGGTGGCTACAAAACATAATTTACAAAATTCCCTGACTTTTCCAGGTTTTCCAGGCAACATTTTTCAATTTTTTCTGACTAATTTTTTCCTGTTTTAATGGTGGATGATGACATTTGTTTTATTTATTATTGATCACATTAAAAAAAAGTGTGTATCTACTAAACATAAACAGTTTTATCAGTTATTTTAAAAATTAAAATGTTATTTTAATTAGGTATTATTAACTTTTATTTTAGTGTTTGGTTGCGAAATTAATGGGATATTTTATACATATTTTTTAGTTCCCTGACTTTTCCTTATTTTTTGTTAAATTCCCTGACATTTCCCTGTTTTCCCCGTCATCCAAAAATTCCCTGACTTTTCCAGGTTTTCCCTGTCTGTAACCACCATGTTCTATTATCGATCGATCTATATATATATATATATTTACTTATTTATTTATGGTTGGCGCACTACCATATTATTAATTTGTCACCAGATATCATCATCGGCGTAATTAGTACATAAGCATATAAACTAACGGGGAGTAAGACGCGGTGCTAAAAAAAATGTTCGCAGAGACAAAACGTGTGAGCAAAAATACGTATACTATAAAACCGTTAGCTGATTTCTGGTTTCCTAAAAAGATAATTTATATTTAGATTGATATTAGATCACTGCACATGAAGTGTGCAGTCTTACGAGGAATCCTTCCAATACCAAAACGTACCCCAGCCTTGCTCTATAGACTAAATAAAATGAGCTACGTGATACTCCTTCGGTGAAGTGGTTTACAGGTTCCGTTCTTTCCGAGTCGTGAAGATATTAACTGACATCAAGTGAGCAACGAAGCCTCGGATTTATGAAACCACCAAAATAGCTTAGATTCAAAGCTGGAAGGGATTTACATTTTACACCAAATACTTGCTCTTGAAGTCCACAGCATAAACTTTGAGGTGAGAGAAAGAAAAATCAAATTAAATCTTAACTTTAAAGAAACCAGTGGGCCTCATCAGTGGTCACGTGGACTAAATGTCAGGCGCGTCCCTAGTTCAGTTTTACGCTGAATGGAAGCTCTGGGTTCGTTTCCCGGCCCGGTCTACTGAACGTGTTTGTCTCTAAATGGGTTTCTCACTCTCAAAGCAAATGCAGGTACATTTCCTTTAAATCTTATCTTCCTATTCCCTAGCGTAATTATATGTGGAGAGCCAGATTGGGTTGTAAGTAATGGTGCAGTGAAAAGTTGTTTCGAAGCATTGTGATAAAATAATTTTCAAGGAATTGTAAATCAATGAATGACGTCACAACAAAATACAATTCCATTTATAGGAAGACCACTTTCGATCACTACTTTGATTGAAAGACACTCAAATCTGGCACTCTGGAAATACGTCCTATGTGATTTATTAATTCTAAAGTTCATATAAACAGTTATTAAAAGCTTCCAATAATACTTCCTAATGTATAGCTGTGTAATTATTTATATTAATTACATTATTTTAAAAAGTTTATGAATGTAATACAATCTTAATATTATTTTCCCACCATTGTGGCAATAAGAAATTCCACTTTTCAAATAACGGGTTTCCAATTAAAATAATACTATAGTTGATGTGTCGTAAAGCAATTAGCACTGATCTTGTGAACATTTTAATAGGTTGCAGCCTGAAGGTTAGTTTAACGTGTTTCCTCATCTACTCGGCCGGTTAGTGCCGCCCACCCACTCCATCTGGGAGAAAGCACATATAATCGGGAAGTGGTGAATAAGTGTGGCGGTTTCCCGTTGTCTTCCGCAACTGAATTTCTATGTGCGAGTGATAAAGTGTCTACAAATTTTTCTGGTTTAATATATCTCATATAATACCTTCCAATGCTCTTTTACATGCCACAATCAACCAAGGATAGACGGATTTACTTCCCATCCAAAATAAGTTGTGTTAAGGCTTTTTACCTCGGTTGGGTTTGAAACCAAGAACTTCGGATCGTTAGGCGAGTACCTTACCCCCAAGAACACCGAATTCAACCTCGTACGAACCTGGCTAAGTAATTTACTCAAGATCAGCAGTTTAAATAGTAATAAAAGGTACATTATGATGAGTTCGGCTAGGAAGAACCTAATCTGACCAGTAAAAAAGTAACTAGATCGACATTTATGTATTCATACGTCCAGTCATGTTATCTTCAGCTGTCACTTTTGATGGATATTATCAATACCTATAACATAATACAAATATTATAGTAAAATGTTATCATTGTTGGCCACAAATAATAATTATCTTTGGATTTTCTTTAAAAAAAACTTTTCATATGAAAATTGGCCTATATATGTCTCCTTTCACTGCATTAGAGACTTTTAGATTGCGTGACATTTTTATTTTCGTTACAAAAAGAGCTTTTAATATTTATATGCATGTACTCGGATTAACTTAGAGAGAGAATGGGGAAACCACAACGAAACTCACATGCACGAAATTTAAATTACAAAGCACCCGACCGGGATTCAAACCCCAAACTCCCAATCAATTGTGAAACGGTGGAATGTTAGTCTAAAGCTTGGTTCCCGCGTTCGCTGACAATGAGGAACAGAACCATCTCGAGTGGCACAGCAATTCATAAACTAAGAGAGATGTGTGTCGACCCATAATGCTTTACAGTAATTACAAACTAGAAAAAGCTGATTCTCAGCATGTTTCATTTTCGAGTAAATAAACATACGTTTTAGATTAGTGTCACTATAATAATTTTAATAATGTTCATGCTTCTGTTGGTAAAGGGTGATTAAGATTAAATATTTAAGAAAGAAAACTTAGAATTTTTTAAATTTTTTTTAGAAAATAATAATTTGATGTTTTGGTGATCAGCTCCGCATCAAGCAGTCATGTGATGTGTTGATAGATTCGCATCACATGACTGACTAATTGATGCTGAGCTGTTCACGCAAAACATTAAGTTATTATTTTGTAAAAAAAAAAAATCTGTTTTATTTTTTAAATATTTAGCCACTATATTAGCTTTAAATGACCACCTCTGTGCTCTAGTAGTCAATACTTCCTGGCTATAGATCAAGAGGCACCAGGTTCGATCCCCAGCACTTCCAAAAATGTATCTGATAAGGAGTTAAACTCAGCCTCATGAGGACAAATAAGGAGCTACTTGAATAAATAAGTAGTAGCTCCTATTTAGAAAATTGAGATTAACGGCCGAAGGGTTTGATGTGCTGACCACTTGACACCCTCTATCCACAAATGTTAGCACTATCATCGCTAACGGCAGCAGTCAGTATGGCTCGCTTGCAGGCTCGCACCATAGGAGTTTTTAATCAATGTTTTGCCGCCGCGAGCCCAAGTCAACACACGTTCAATTAATTGTATTTGTTTAAATATCAATATGTTTCAACAATCAACGTACTCGACAGTGCGGTTGGCCTCCATAGAGCATGCGCACTGTAAAGAGTAGATTGGCTGTGAACGATGATTGGCTCTCACAAGTTTTGGCACAGAGCAGACAAACTCGCGCCGAGAGATTGGAGCTGAAATCTTGTGATTAGTTTAGAGCCCCGTCCTGCTGGGAATTTTCCGCAAACATGTGAATCCACAGCAGGCGCGGATTCAAGGGGGCGGGAGGAGGAGGTCAAAGGGTCAGTTGACCCCCCTTGTGGAGGTTAGAAAATTAATACAAAAAAACCAAGGGAAAGTTCAAATTTTAGAAATAAAGTACAACACAGATAAATTATTTTTTTTTTTTATCTTTTTACGCGCAGACACCTCTTAAGCCAGGTCCACACGTGCGTTATTTGTCCACGTTTATTCACTGCTCAATATCACTCACGCAAGTGTGGAAAAAATATTCGTGTTCATGTACGAATATTTGTCGTGCATAGCGAGTAACGAACATTGTTCCACATTAAGACGGTAAACTAACACACATCAAAGAAGACTAATCATCGCCTGAGAGCAGTTCATCCATGAATATCGAATATAGAGTATGTGTAGACAGCAGGAGCGGAGGAACTGTGGGGGACTCTGCCCCCTGGAATAAATTCCCCCCTTATATATATTTCAAATCTTCCAATATTATCGAATATGAAGCTGAAAGATGGCCTTAAATCTAGCTCCAAATGACTTCTAAATGCAGTCTATTGTCAAAAATTTGTCGTAGAAGACCTCTTCAAATAACTACTAGACTAGAGGCATCTAATTGGCAGAAGAAGACAGGGGAGGAAAGCTCTAATAGCTTCCAAGGTCATCCAAATTTCAAGGGAAAGAAAACTCCAAAGAGCTTTTAGATACATGTCATTATAATGAATTTTCAGGCCAAAACCATCCCAAATAGCCTAGTTTCTGAAATAATTCAATTTTCAAAATTTTGTCGGTGGAAGAGCACTTCAAAGATTATCTTCTAGAGGTATATAATTATTGTAAAAAATTAAGGTGACGATAACTCTAAAACTTCGAGGGGCATCCAAATTTCAAAAATTTTTAGGTGGGGAACACTTTAAATGACTTATAAAATAACCTAATTTTGTTATAAACAAGGTGAAGACTACTCATAGCTTCTAGAGTGAACCATATTTTTTTTTAATGTTAGAGAGGGCCACTCCAAATAGTTTACAAAAACAATCTGATTTTAAAAAATTGTAGAGGATGACCAGAGTTTAAAACATACATAAGATCAAATATTAATGAGAAACTATTAAATGGCTTTAAGCATAAATCTAACATTGGAAGTAACTATGTTAACTACTCTGATGGGGTAAGGATGGTGAAGGAACCATTTTAGAGTTAGTCTACCCGCATTTGCGTAGAAGGAAAGTGGGTAGCCATTTAGGAAAAAAAACCCAAGTAGACCAGACCAAGATTTGAACCCCGATCTCCCCGCACTCGAGAGTCAAGCGCGTTACCCGCTCGCCCATGTGTGTGGTGGGTTTTGACAGCTGTTCGCGAGGAGGAGGAGGGAAGTGCTCTGCTACCATTACGCGGGAAGTGTTCGTCAAACACTCGACCTGCTGTGATGCGACGTGTAATCTACGATGCAAATAAAGGTGACTGGCATCTGGCGGCACTTCAAGGGAGTAAAAATGCAGTAGGGACGGTAAATATGAACCCATACTCGTTTGTATGGCCGAGTGCGTGACTCGAGATCTTGTACAGTCCAATTTTAGTTATTATTATTTTAGTTTATTTCCACCACTCTATCCGGGCTATATGCGTATGTACTAATTACGCTAATATACTATGCATGAATAAGGTTGCATTTAGAGGAAGTGTACTCGAATTTGCGTGGAAGAAGGGTGGGAAACTATTTATGAAAAACCACCCTCAGTACTCTCTACCGGTATTCAAATACCTATCTCCATACCATCGGCAGCCCTGTCTATTGCGATAGTGACACCTTAGACCATGCAGCCAACGAAACGGGTCATAGGAAGGGCCTTTTAGGATATACAAACATAAGTTTTAAGGTAAACATGGATATAATTTTATTACTTACTTGTGTGGCATTAGGAACTCGAAAGTCCAATGCCTCACTAAGAAAAGTACGCCACCTATCCCTATCTTGAGCAAGTTCTATCCAGTCCACCTCACTACACCCTATCCCTATCTTGAGCTAGTTCTATCCAGTCCCCCTCACTCCGCTCTATCGCTATCTTAAGCTAGTTCTATCCATTCCCCCTCACTCCACCCTATCGCTATCTTGAGCTAGTTTTATCCAGTCCACCTCAGTACACCCTATCGCTTTCAGGTCCATCCTAATGTTACTCTCCCATTTGCGTCTAGGTCTTCCCAATGGTATCTTACCATTGGGTTTACCAGTCAATACTCTGAACAAGATTCTAGATGCTTCCATTCGCGCTGTATTATTATTATTATTATTATTATTATTATTATTATTATTATTAGCACCGCGTCTTACTATCCGTTCGGGTTGTACGCACTTACGCTAATGTGCAATGGTAGGGTGATTGTGAGATGAAATGGAGGACCTACAATTTAACGTGGAATCTGAACCACGGTGGAGGCCTGGCATTCCACACATTCACAAGTTGTGATTAATACACGTCTTGTCAGAGGTGAAGGAAGGGTTTGGCAATCAGATAAAT
>CABFWB010005090.1:0-23303 GCA_902151455.1 Timema bartmani
CACCAACACACTTTCCCAGAGCTATCTAGTTTGGACAAAATATATTTGTGTGTACCTGCTACGTCGGTCCCCTCGGAACGTATATTTTCTAAAGCGGGACAAATATTATGTGAAAGAAGAAACTGGCTCAGTGCAAACAAACTTTGAGATGTTGATTTACTTAAATTCAAAACATATAAGTTTCCACCGGAACTAATGTTAGCGTTTCTCTTAAAATTATTTATTGGGTGACTATTTTTGTAGTAATTGCATTTTGGTTGTAATAAGCATCGAAAAAGTGTATGAACCTTTCATCTTTAAATAATTGTTTTATATAACTGTACATAATATAATATACATTTAAATTTAAACTAGAAACTTTAAGAACTATAATGTCTTATTTTTTATTATGGTTTTAAGCAATACACTTTACGATAAATGGTTTTAATTGTGAATCTTTCTTAAGTTTGAAGAACAAAATACTCGGTGATAGTCCCTGATCTACAGCCTCGTTGGGAATTATTAAATTTTATAATTTTAAATAGAAAAAATTCATGTGAAATAGTCAAACTCACGACCAAAATAAAATTCTACATTAATTCGGGAAAACTAGCCTCACAAATAACTCCGAGGCTCGTCCATCATCATCCACAAAAAGTTAGTTTTTTATTTGAATTTAGTGTACATTTAAAAAAATGCTAGCGTCAACTATTGGGTATTAATTTGCAGTGTGGAAGTGTAAATGTTTTCTTTACTCATATTCCATATTTATTATTCTTTTAGAAACAATTATTGGAGAATCGGAAGAAAGAAAACAAAGTAGTTTTAAATTTAAATACTGTAACAAAAAAAATGTACTGTACTTAAAAATTAGGTGGCATATTCAAAACAGGAACTTAAAAAAAAAGCGCAATAGAAAAAGAAACAATCTACGTAGAATCAATAGTTATAATGAAGCAAAATAATCGAATCATTTTGTAACTTTCATTCGAATTATTTTCGGCTCCTACTCGATTTTAAACTGTACAACCACTTAAACTTCGTATTAAATTAGCCTTGGAATCATTTGAAAGTGTAAGGTCGATTATTGTGTAGCATTGGGAACAATTTATTGAAAATGTACCTAATAGAAGTGAAGACTTGTATAGAGATAGACTAAAAGTACTCGAAACCATAAGGTCGATTTTCTCCAGTGCTTTGGCAAAGTAGTAGTAAACAAATGAATCGGTCAGCTTGCGTCGAGTCAGCTACTGTTTTCATTCGAATGATTTTGAAAGAATCGAATGAATCGATTATTCAGAATAATCGAATGAATCGATTCTATTCATCCGATTCTGCCCATCACTAGGGTAGCTTGTGAAGAATATTTTGACGCGACGCTGCCGCGCCGTGACGTGACTTTGACGTAAAAGTGTGAATAGAGTACAACTGGTGCTTGGCCCACAAGTAACGAAGCTAGTCACTAGTATGTGACGTGTAAAGGGGGTTAGAGAGAGATAAGGAGCATAGCGAGCAGGGGTAATGCAAGAGGACGATTGTAACATATAGATTACAGAGATAAGTGATGAGGGGGAACAGTCTTTATGTGATTATCATACTGAGAATTTAGAGTTGACAAACTGGGTTTTATTTATCTGCCACTAAAAAACACATGTTACATCTGAACACCGTTGTGTTGATGTGTGGAGACCTTAATATGATTATCTTACTGATGGCTTGGAGTAAAGAGTCTATTATTTCATTTAGTTGTCATATAACGCAGGCTACATCTGACTCACTCTCTTTGGTTATTGCTTGTAATAAGTATGAGGGTAGTCAGAATAATATTATTAACAACTATACTAATAACATATCATGTTATACCTTTTATCCCACCAGTCTTTTGGTCCTCCAATCAGATGGGACCTCCAATAGTATTGGAGCCACCTCCCCTCACCTCATCCAAGCCACAATATTATTCCAACATTCACAGTTGTTAGCTTCTGCGGGGATAATAATCCTAATATTGTCTGGCTCTCCTTCTTGTGCGTATGGGCCATCTAGAAAATCTGAGCTAGAGAGAGATAAACTTGTTCCGTACTTCAGCCTAACTAGTCGAGAGGGAAAAGAAACTCCAGCTAGGAAGACTTTCTCACAGCCGTTTACACACCAGTTGATACATTTGTTTAGTTAAATCAACAATAACTCTCTCCCCCCATCTCCCTCAAAATGCGACCCAAAGACCAGTGAAACCATCGCCAATATGACAAAAGGTTTTACACAAAAGTTGTGTATTGAAATCAGTTTCTAACTCTGCAACGGTAAACCGTCGAGTACACCTCAAGCCGTTCCTTCCCTGGCCGTTCATTCTTCTGTTTCTGCTAATTTTACTTCCGGGCAATACATTCTCAGATCATCATAGATAAGCTACTTCCAGACAATACACTCAGATAATCATATATATGTTTTCTCTCCCTCTCTCTCCGTCTACTTTGGCCCAAAAATTCGATCACCCTCTCCACCGCATCTTCCTGACTCTCCTGAGTCCATCCGAGATGTAATTAAAGTTTTCTTCCAAAGAGATTGGCCACTGAATTAGAGAGTGAGAATAGAAAATAAATTGCTATAGTTAAATTTATAGATATATATTTTATATGAAGGATTATAGTACAATATTCAAAAACATATGAAAATAGAAAATAGTGTGCATTGTAAAAATCATCTTCTTAGGTTATACAATGACCTGTACACTGTTTTCTTTCCACCCAATATTTATCACTACAACCTAGTTCAGAATCAAAGCGTGAGTGTGGGTGCTGCACTGCTAATGGTTTGGACCTACTCTCCTCTGAGTCCTGGTACAGCGTCCTCTTTTAACCAGCTCATACCGATCGTTGCGTGACGCGATTGTTTTTTTCAAAGTCTATCACTTCCAAATTGTTTCTCGCAATAGTAGAACTATTTTTGATGTGACTATAAAAAAACACTAAATCGCCACTTCTGAACACCAATGTCAGAAGTCTAAAAGTCCACTTAGGATACCAAATGTGTGGCCTAAACTGTCAGGATTGGTTACCGCCGAGGATATGGGCGGTGACTGTAAATATGACTGTGTGGGTTCGTAGTTGAAGCTAGGATTGGCTTGCTTTTATGCTTTTATTGTACTACCTTGCTCTATTACAAAATGTGATGTTGGTAAGGGATATTAAAAGAAATGTAAGAACTTTATGGAATTGCTTAGGAGCTCATGACAGAACGAAGTATAGCAAAGAACGCATAACCAATGGCCTGACTGACCTCCAGGTAGCCCTAATTGGTATTAACTCTGGTACCTTGGCCCCTCAACCCTCATACTCGGCGATCCGGCGTACTAACCCAATGAGCTCCCAAAATGGGCAGCATTGGCAGCATTACCCTTCTAGGTTCGGTGGTGAATAGTTAGAACAGTTAACCCCTAAAAATTACTATTTATGCTGACTCCTAACTTGATTTACTGTGAAGAATGCTGACACTCTGTTTAAGTTATCAACGCATATATTCTATTGTTTACTAACAAATCATTACACTTTGCAACACTTGTTTTGTCACTTACAATCCACAACACAATAAATGTTAAACAAACAAACGCCTCAATATATGCTGTGTCGATTACATTAATCAAAATTAATACATTGATGATGTTTAATATAAAATAGAATAAATAAATAAATACTTAATGGTAAAAGGATTTATTAAAAATATGATTTTCACTAGGAAAGAAATTGCATTGCTGTAAAACATTTACGGGCCTAAGGACTGAGTTGATAACATTGATACCGACGTTTGGACTGCAATTTAAAAGTCCATCCTTTGGGGCCGTTGCAATATCAGTCAAAACGTCGATAACCATTTTATAGCTCGACAATTTAGCTAAGTAACTTTTTTAATTCAAATACCAGCCAAGAAAGCATTTTAAAGAAGCTATTTCAATGTTTGTACAGACAAAACTATGTATCTACGTAATATAAAATATTGTTTGAATTTATTCTAATAATATCACATTTATTTATGTTGTACTACTAATTGTTAAATATTTTCATTTGATTATATTTAAAACATCTGAATATATACGTTGAGGAAATTAAGCTCTTTAGTTGTCACCAATTAAATGGTCATTGTTACCCAATCTTATATCGGCCTTGATGTGGTTTGTTTCAGTTGGTGTCGAGATACAACGAGACGACCATAACATCCAGGGGCGTCCGGACGATGGGTCACCATCGTCCAACCTAAATGTTCGTCACGAACAAGTTTTTACAGGCAAGAAGACGGCCGCCATCGATCTAGCAGACAACAAGAGAAAAAGTCATCGGGATGGCAAGGATGGGTTGGTAGGCCCGTCCCCTTCTTTCTCCAGGAATTTATCTAACGTTAGAGGTAAAGTGAGTCCAGTAAATAAGTCACCCTCTGTCTCCAGGAATGTAACTAACGGTAGAGTTAAAGTGAGCTCAGCAAGTCATCCACCCACTGTCTCTAGGGAGCCCCAGACATCTTCATTAATTAGTAGGATATACTCAGCCTCCAGAAATATAATCAACGGTAGAGGTAAGGTGAGTCCAGTAAGTAAATCACCCACTGTCTCCAGGACTGTAACTAAAGGAAGAGGTAAAGTGAGTCCAGTAAGTCATCCACCCACTGTATCTAGGGAGCCCCAGACATCTTCATTAATAAGTAGAATATTCTCAGGCTCCAGGAATGTAACCAACGGTAGAGGTAAGGTGAGTCCAGTAAGTAAGTCACCCACTGTCTCCAGGACTGTAATTAAAGGTAGAGGTAAAGTGAGTCCAGCAAGTCAGTCACCCTCTGTCTCCAGGGAGCCCCAGTCACCTTCAGTAATAAGTATAATATTCTCAGCCTCCAGGAATGTAAACAACGGTAGAGGTAAAGTGAGTACATTAATTCAGTCACCCTCAGTCTCTGGGGAGTCCCAGAAGTCTTTAAGTCAATCTACTGCTGCCGCTGAGAACTCCGACATATCTGATGGTGACGTCTTATCGTCCCCAAAGGAGACAATCAGGCGGGAAATTATAGCTCCCATCTCGAACATGCAGATGAGGAGAATGGAAATATTATCCAGCCCACATTTGTGGACTCTAATTCATCTATATAGGAGATGCAGATATTTGTTTAAACGTAGGCCGTATAGGTTTGTAACTTAGGGCGCGCGTGACCTGGGCGGGTCACGGGCCGTTCACACGTGACCGTGAGAACCACGAGTTCTTCTAGGGATATTTGGTTATGCTGCTGATTAAACATGACTGGAAATGCACACGGAATATTCAAGGTTTTGACTATTCAAACTAAAACATACATGCACAAACTTATTAACTATACATCTAAATAAATTAAAACTAAACAAGTAATTAAATAAAATAAAAAGAGTCTTAATCAAGTCCGTACATTACTAAACCAATAGAACACATAGCAATATAAGTAAATTAAATAAACAAATTAACAACTATAAAATACGTCATAGCTATTCAGATATTAAAAACAGTCGCAAAAATATTCATTAAAACAATAGTCCACAATAACAACAAACGTCTACATCACCCGTGCAGTTCACACAAACCTCCACGTGTCCCCGCACACGATAAACTGGGATGACCCGCGATACACAAACACCGGTCCGTACACTGCACACCTAGGTCCACACACTGGACATCTAGGTCCGCACACTGGACACGCCGGTCCACACACTGGACACGCCGGTCCACACAATGGACACGCCGGTCCACATACTGGACACGCAGGTCCACACACTGGACACGCCGGTCCACACACTGGACACGCAGGTCCACACACTGGACACGCCGGTCCACAACGCCGGTCCACACACTGGACACGCCGGTCCACACACTGGACACGCAGGTCCACACACTGAACACGCCGGTCCACACACTGGACACGCAGGTCCACACACTGGACACGCCGGTCCACACACTGGACACGCCGGTCCACACACTGGACGCGCAGGACCACACACTGGACACGCCGGTCCACACACTGGACACGCCGGTCCACACACTGGACACGCCGGTCCACACACTAGACACGCCGGTCCACACACTGGACACGTAGGTCCACACACTGGACGCGCAGGACCACACACTGGACGCGCAGGTCCACACACTGGACACGCCGGTCCACACACTGGACACGCCGGTCCACACACTGGACACGCCGGTCCGCACACTGGACACGCCGGTCCACACACTGGACGCGCAGGACCACACACTGGACGCGCAGGTTCACACACTGGACACGCCGGTCCACACACTGGACACGCAGGTCCACACACTGGACACGCCGGTCCACACACTGGACGCGCAGGTCCACACACTGGACGCGCAGGACCACACACTGGACGCGCAGGTCCACACACTGGACGCGCAGGTCCACACACTGGACCCGCATGTCCACACACTGGACCCGCAGGTCCACACAATGGACACGCCGGTCCACACAATGGACACGCCGGTCCACACACTTCACAGTCCACAACTCGGACTGGGAACTCCCGGACTCACTAGTTGAGAACCAAGAACTCAGCGCGTTGATTATTTATGACCGTCTATATATAGGGGTGGTCCGAGCTAAGGGTCTAGAATCCTCCACTTCTAGAATACTAGTCTAGAATTAAAAGAACCCAGACCCTCCATACGTGTGCCCTGATCTCCCTCTGCTCCCCTTAGTCCATCAGTCAGTTGAAGGCCACTGCCTACCTGCAAGACAAGGAGGGAGACAAAGAGTGAGCAGGGAGTTCAGCCATGGTAAACAATGAGAGCGCGCTGGTCCCACTGTTAAACACCAATATCGTTACATGTAGTTGTCATATTACTCTTGAAACTAGCTAAATAGTTATTTTGACAAAAATTAACTTTGTTCCACTCATTATAAATTATATCTTTTCGTGTAGTCAGGATCCGTAAGATTAAAAATTTTGGATTATGTTCTCTTTCACATGATTACTACAGAGCTAGATTACCTTAAAAAAAAATTGTGATAAGAAATCATATCTACAACTTAAATTAAACATGGTTATTTTTTCATAGTCTGTATTAAAACAATTTAAACATAAAAAGATCTTTATTACAGAATCCAATAATGACCGCAATTAAAAAATATATTGAATTTTACATATACAGTATTAATTATGAATAGATAATAGAAACAAGTTGTAACGTTATTTGCCAACCTACCATTTATTTCCCTATATTTTTCCCGAGCTTTGTAAATAGTTTCAAGTTTATTTTCAAATCCCCAGTCAAGTGAGAAGGCCACTGCCTACCTGCTAAACAAGGAGGGAGAAAGAGAGAGAGTAGGGAGTACAGTCAGGGTAAATAATGAGAGTGCGCCGGTCCCACCGTTAAACACTAATCTCGTTACACCACTATAAACATTGGAATTCAAAGGATGTTCACATAGAAATACAAAGTTATAGATTTGCTCAACATTTGACTTTATTGAAAGAAATAATTTTAAAATTAGCGACAGTTTGTCAAAAAAATAACGGAAAACGTTTTTAAAATTGGGTTAGCTTTAAATAAAAATATTATATATATATATAATACGGGTAAAGTTCGAACTTGGACGAAGTCGATATTATCCATATAATGTTGAAATCATCCAAAATACGTGGTGTAACCCTCCCCTTGTCATCCCACATAAATAAACAGAAGTTGAAGTAAATCTCGATTTGAAAAAGAGTACATCCACACGGGAGTGTAAAGAAAGCTACTTACAATACCGCTTCATATTGTGCCCAGGTACGAACCAACTACCAAAACCTCAGTGTGTTTCATGTGCTGCCGTTCTTGGCAATGAAGCGATGAAGCCATCAAAAATTCTTAGACATTTAAATACAAACTATTCTGAACTGGCAGATAAGCTCATTGATTTCTTTATGCGGAAAAGAGATGTCCTTATAGGTAAAAATGATATTCTTGTACGCAGGTCTACTGTCGACAAAGTTTTAATATCATATTCCTATCTTGTGGCCCTTCAAATTGCTAAATGTAAGAAACCTTACAACATAGGTGAGAATCTTATTAAGCCATGTCTAATATTGTTGTGTAGCAAAATATTGGGTCCCGCAGCCGTAACTAAAGAGAGAAATATCCCTTTGTCAAACAAAAGATTGAATGGCGTATAGCTGATATGGCAGAGGACACTGGACATCAACTTATTGAGCAGGTAAAAAAGTCAAAGAGGTTTGAATTACAAATGGATGAATCCACTGATATAAAAAAATAGTATACTAGTTTCCTAAGTAAGCTATATTGATTACAGTGCTGGTAACATGAAATAGGATATCTTGTGTGTTTCTGAATTTCCAACTTAACCTATGAGGGATGAAGTTTTTAAAGCAATAGACTCCTACATTAAAAAATATGGATTGGACCGGAAAAACTGCACTGGTCTTTGTACTGATGGAGCTGCTTGTCTGACTGGGCGGCATTCTGGTGTAGCAGCAAAAGTAAAACAAGACTCTGGTGACGACATAACAGTGACACATTGTGTTATTCATAGGAAACATTTGGTAGCGAAAATATTATCACCCGAGCTAAATGAAGTTCTAATCCAGTCAATACAAATTGTGAACTTTACTAGAAACAGTGAATGTTTGCAGTTATTTGTGAAGAAATGGGGCCAGATCACCAGCATCTGCTTTACCATGCAGAGGTGAGACGGTTTTCACGAGGAAAGGTACTTAAAAGATTATTTGAATTAAGAAAAGAAGAAAAATTGTTTTTGGGGGAAAAGAAATCAGAGCTTGTCAAATGTTTACAGTGTACGCACTGTGTGTCGCCAAGCTTGCATACCTTAGTGATATTTTTTTTAATATATGAGCTCAATTTAAGTATTCATGGACAGATTACAACCCTTTCCACAGCATACAAGGTTGAAGCATTCAAGAAGAAAATTATATTATGGCGATACATAAATTGCAAAAGGAAATTTTGAAATGTTTGAGGCAGTGTCAGATTTTGTGGAATCAAGCAATGAGTCAAAAGTGGTTTCAAACATAATCTCGAACCATCTCGATGCCCTTTTGGAATCGTGTGATCTGTATTATCCTCCCGAAAGTGATCCTTGGAAACAAAACATGTGGGTTGTAAACCCTTTTCTACCACAGGTAGACTATCTTCCATATGAAGAAAAACTCGAGTTCCTAGAAATATCATCCAACAAGGAGCTAGAACTTCTGTTGACGACTATGAGTACGTCTCAATTTTGGATTAAAATAAAGCCAAACTACTTAAATTGTGTGAGTGAGCGGTGAATATTTTGATTGGTTTTTCGTCCTCTTATTTGTGTGAAACAACTTTTACCGCAATGACACTTCTTAAGACAAAACAACGTAATCGGCTACAACTGAAAAACTGTTTGCGCTGAGCTGTCACTAAACTTGTACCAAGACTTGAAAAATTGGTCAAATAAAAAGAACAACAAAAGTCCCATTAAATTATTTTTACCTGGCATCAACTTGTTAAGGTCAATAACATTTAGACACATTTTTTTTTTATGAAATCTTCTTTCTTACTTAACTTTGTATCCATCTTGTTTGTTAGTTGTAATATTCTTATTATTAATATATGTTGTTCTATTACGACTAGTTTAATTTCGTATAGAGAAAAATTGTTTGTATTAAGTTTAGTAATTTAATTAAATAATATCAAATCAGCGCTTAGTAATGAGATTTATTATAATTATTTGCAATTAGCATACTAATAAATCATGTTTCCTTTGTCATGCTATTTCATTATCCGTGATTTTTAAAATCGTTATCATGCTATTTCCTTATTCGTTATGTTTTTTAATACCTTCAAGTTAGTGGGCCTTAGCAAAACATACTAAAAACCATGCAGGCCGTGGGGATCCTAAGGTTGGGAACCACTGTGTTATAGAATGCGGCACTCTTCCAAAAACTGTCTGCATCACAATGTTTACATTCAGGCTGAAGGTGAACTTTATCAGCACTTACTATAAGGCTAATCAGAATCACATTTCTGGAGTACAAACTGTAGTTCGGAAACCAGCTTGGAAACAAGGCCTAATGGCACATATACTTATATGACATTTTTTCATTGTTTGTGTGTCTCGTGTCAACCGCTGAAGTGGATCCTACATCTAATAAACACGTATATATATATATATATATGTGTAGGGTGACCTGACGGTATAGGGGTAAGGTGTCTGACTTCTGTGCCGGGGGTCCGGGGTTCAATCCTCGCTCCCGGCCCAGATTTATCTGATTGCCAAACCCTCCCTTCACCTCTGACAAGACGTCTATTAATCACAGCTTGTGAATGTGTGGAATACCAGGCCTCCACCATGGTTCGGATCCCACGTTAAACTGTATGTCCTCCATTTAATCTCACAATCACATTACACATTACACATTAGCGTAAGTGCGTATAACCCGAACGGTGCTAATAGTAATAATAACTATATATATATATATATATATCTTAATAGGCGTATATATATATATATATACACGCCTATTAAGAGATAAAAAGAGTTAGTAAAATAATATAATGATGTGGCATATTTGCAACATTTTATAATTGAAGTAATCTCTGCAACGAATAACGTATTTAACAAACCTGTTTGAAGCAATCCTAAGTTTGTGAATCTTTTAATTCCTAATTTTTTTTAATTGAGGCTTATAAGTCTACATTTAATTTTAAATCGTGTATCTTTATTAGGAAATATATTGTAAAAATATGTCAGTAACAATTATTGAAGTTTGACAGTAATTTTTATAGTTAATAGTATTAATTATATTTCTTCATCACAGATTTTGGAAGGTTTGGTCTTGGTAAAAGGGAGCTATAATTATTATATATTCTAAAAGAATACTATAAATCAGTGCATATACTTCCCCAGATTAAGCTACGAACATAATACTATACATCTTTAATAAGCTTAATCGATCCTCTTTTAAAGATTACACAGTCAAACATGGTAGAAGAATAATATAATAATAATATACTAGTTCAAATACTATATTTTTAATTTTTTACCTAGCACCGCGTCTTACTACCCTTTCGGGGTGTACGCTTATGTATTAATTACTATAATAAGTTAAGAATTTAGTGGGAAGGTTGAATTTAGATGAGGAGATGGAGGGAGAGTGGAATACCATTCAGGAAAAACCACCCCCAGTTCACCCGACCAAGATACGAACCTCGATCTCCCTTCCTTGGCAGTCTAGCTCAACATGAAACTAGCACGTTAGTTATCACGCCACAGAGACGAGTACTAGTTTTTTTAAATAACAGAATTATTTAAGGTGATTGGTCCTTTTCATTTGGCGCGGAAATGCAGAGCCATGGGAACAAACTGTTATCTTCCAGAATTTTTACTGTTTTGCAATTTTCTTTTCGGAAACGGTTTGTTCAAGAATAGAAACATGTTGATTAAGTTATACTTTTTATATACACACCTTCTCTATCATTTTAACAATGATCAAATATCGATATAACTGAAATTATTTAATAGAAAACTGCCGGCTACATGACCAAAAAATAAGAAAATATAACAACTAATAAATATTGATACATTATCCTAGAAGGGGTGTTGAAAATATAACTATAAAAATTTCACTCGTTCTCAAGAAAACTGATATTTATAAACGTATGATTTTTACGCAAGACCTTTCCGGTAGCTAGCACCATATAAGGTTTCCGTTATCCATCTGTTCTTGTTGGCGCGGAAGGATACTTTGGTAGATTGTGAAGCCACGCCACGACTTTCACCCTCCCGCCCACCGACCCACAAAATAGGTTTTAGACTTGCACTCGACAGGGCGAAGAGCCTCAAAATCATTCATATTAATATATGTATTTAACTTGTGAACTTTTTTTTAGGCAAGATAATTTAAAACTATTTTATTGAAAATCCGCTTTCCTATTTTTAATTAAATTTAATAGAAAAAGAGCTTTTTGAAAACAAGTGTGTTTAATAGAGTTCAAGATTTTGATAAAATTTAATTTAAATTGATATATTTCATTTATAGGCATGTTTCTACTATAGGCTACGATTGATTCTTTCCTCAAATTTTGATCACTTAAAGTGCTACCTTCACAATTACGCACGCGGCCCATTACGCTAGTTTTATCTAATCTGGTTTGATGGGGACAATGTTATCTAATCTTAAATAACAGCTGAGTGTACTGAGATAGTCTTTATAAATTGTTTGCCACTCAGCCTGCCTGAAAATTTGGGTTCATTTATTGTTATCGATACCTTACTCCTATATACCTTATTAGTTTAAGTATGCGTACAGCTTAGTGGTGATCATTGGTAAAGAGATGTATTTTCTTAAGGTATTCTCTCCAATTATTTTTTTATTCCTCCCTAGGTCTGCTTGGTTCAAATTAAATGTATTCAAAATTAAATATGTTTATTTTCTCTTATTTGAATAATTAATTCATACATACCTAATCAAGCCGTTCCCTTAGGTTTGCCACATAGCAAATGCAACATATGACTCGCGACAATTTGTTTCGAGGCAAAATGTTGCATCACGTTACATTTGATGTAGAGATGTCTGAGATATTTTGACTCGCAACAAGTTATTAATGTTCGATTTCCCGCCATTTTTAAGTGAACTATCAAAGTATTGAGTGCAATGTTTTATTAGTTCCTAAAAAAAAAAAAAGGTGAGTCTGTGCATTTGGGTGACATAGCTAATGAGGAATCAGACGTAGCCATTCTTTTATAGCGATTCTTACAGCTTTTTGACGTTCTACCAGAAAAAGAATGTTTGGTTCAACCAATAAATAAAAAAAGGTACATTAATAGCTTGGTAGTGGAACTCAGTTTTTCAAAATAATTTAAATAATAATATGGACGAGAATCCAAATGCTATTCGGGGCCTGGTGCATGCGCAGTTAAAAATCTCTTGTCGCGAAACAAAATGTTGCATTTGATGTGTGGCCAGCCTTACTGGGTAGGCAGGAAACTGTGAATATAGCTCAAAAATAAATCCGAACTTAATTCATCCTCACTTACTTTATCCACGCTTCCCTATCCTTGCACACTATATTAGTTTTAGCACTGGTCGAGGGAAAAGGCTGTTCATTTATTATAAATACCTTAGGTCCTTTAGAACAGCTGAAAGGAAACAGGAAGAGGTATACAAATTATAGGGGGATAATGCTGATGAGCCAATGTACAAAAATGTTCAAGAAGATACTGGAAAGAGAATAAGAAACAAATTGTAAGGAAGGAGGAGAGAGGAACAGCACCAATTTAAGGAACAGCTGTATACAATAGACTTGCTCTTTGCCATACGACAGACAGTAGAAAGAATGGGAAAGACTTGGTAATGATATTTATGGATATGGAGAAGGCATGTGATAGCATGGATAGAAACAAAGTTTGGAAAGTGACGGAGGAGGCAGAAGTGGAAAAAGGAGTTGTAATGACAGTGAAAAGCATGTATTAGGATAACAGGAGTTGTGTTAAGACGGAGATTGGTATTACGGAGTGGTTCCAAATAAAATATGGAGTGAAGCAGGGGAGATTCCTCTTACCAATATTATTTGTAATGATAATGGAAATTGTCATGAACAACGTGGCAGGAAAGTTCGGGGAGGAAAGAATGAAAGCTATGATGTTGGCTGAAGACTTGATGGTTTGGGGGTAGAAGAAAGAGGAATTACATGAACAGCTACAGGAATGGAACGAG
The DNA here is from genome assembly GCA_902151455.1 of Timema bartmani. Lineage (NCBI taxonomy): Eukaryota > Metazoa > Arthropoda > Insecta > Phasmatodea > Timematidae > Timema > Timema bartmani. Next base: position 13,703 of record CABFWB010005090.1, read on the forward strand.
GAAGTGAAAGAGTGTGGGATGTAATTTAGCATATCAAAGTGTGAAGTGATGGTAATGACAAGGAAGAGAATAAGGGCTAGTAAAGATTTAAAGTTGGATGGAGTAGAACTGAGAAAAGTACAGAAGGTAAAATATCTTAGAAGCGGGATTGAGGTGAACGGTGGAAGTTGAGAGGATCTGATGAGAGAAGTACAGCAGGGAGAGTTGTTCTATAGGTGTGCAAGATACTTGCTATGGAGAAGGGAAGTCCCCTTTAAGTGTAAGGAAGTGTTGTACAGGGTGTACTTTGCACCCATTGTCACATAAGCAGCAGAAATATAAACAGTAAATGTAAGATAGATTAGGAAATTGGATGCCATGGGAATGAATGAAGCTATAAGGTAAAGAGTGGGGTTACAGGGAGGGAGTACATAGTATAGTAGAAGAAGCAAGACTGAGATGATGGGCATATAATGAGGAGTGAAAATGATAGAATGCCAAATAAAATGATGTAAATCAAGTATGTAGGTAAGAGACCTCAATGGATGCCAAGAAAGAGATGGGAGGAGCAGATAACAGAAACAGTGCAAGTGAGAGGAAAAGAATAGAAACAATTAAACGGGCAAGAATGATGGAAGTCAAGAGGAAAATCAAGGCTTTTTACTCAAATGACCCGGCCACAGGCTGGAAACAGTTGTTGACGATGATGATTATGATAATGAGAACAACCAAATATACGTAGCATATAGCGTTCAAATAGGGATCATACATTATTTTTCTCAAGTTAACATGTTTTTAAAGTATTAGAAAAGATATATAATATTTAACTAGCATATCCTTTTTAATAACATATTATAAAAATTGTACGAGGCGGAGTGGAGGGAGAGTTGCTTTATTAGTGAAAATATTTTTTTTTAAATATATAAAATGGTTTTATAATAAAAAGTTTATCGTAAAACACTAAATAATTAAGTGTGATTTTGATCATTGAGTATTTAAGGCAAATGTAGTCTATTAAAAGTAAAAGTAATTAATTTTTATTTTTAAGTATCAAGTGGCCACGTTGACCTGCTCAAACATAGGATACAGCCTAATTTATTTTTAACTCAAGTAAATATATAAACCTTCACAAACACCCTGATGGGATCAAGAGCAGTGCTCCTCGAGTGAATATTCATATCTTTCTCTAATCCGCCAGTCTCTATAATCCACCAGTCTCTCTAATCCGCCAGTCTCTCTAATCCGCCAGTCTCTCTAATCCACCAGTCTCTCTAATCCGCCAGTCTCTCTAATCCGCCAGTCTCTCTAATCTTCTAGTATCTCTAACAAACCATTCTCACTAATCCACCAGTCTCTCTAATGTTTCAGCCTCTCTAATCTACCAGTTTCTCTAATCTACCAGTCTCTCTAATCAACCAGTCTCTCTAATGTTTCAACCTCTCTAATCTACCAGTCTCTCTAATCAACCAGTCTCTCTAATCAGCCACTCTCTCTAATCAGCCACTCTCTCTAATCTACCAGTCTCTCTAATCAACCAGTCTCTCTAATCAACCAGTCTCTCTAATCAACCAGTCTCTCTAATCAACCAGTCTCTCTAAATCTACCAGTCTCTCTAATCTACCAGTCTCTCTAATCTATCAGTCTCTCTAATCAGCCAGCCTCTCTAATCCGCCAGTCTCTCTAATCAGCCAACCTCTCTAATCTACTAGTCTCTCTAATCAACCAGTCTCTCTAGTCAACTAGTCTCTCTAATGTTTCAGCCCCTCTAATCTACCAGTCTCTCTAATCAGCCAGCCTCTCTAATCCGCCAGTCTCTCTAATCAGCCAGCCTCTCTAATCCACCAGTCTCTCCAATCCGCCAGCCTCTCTAATCTTCCAGTCTCTCTAATCAACCAGTCTCTCTAATCAACCAATATCTCTAATCAACCAATCTCTCTAATCAACCAGTCTCTCTAATCAACCAGTCTCTCTAATACCAGTCTCTCTAATCAAACAGTCTCTCTAATCAACCAGTCTCTCTAATCTACCAGCCTCTCTAATCTTCCAGTCTCTCTAATCAACCAGTCTCTCTAATACCAGTCTCTCTAATCCGCCAGTTTCTCTAATCAACCAGCCTTTCTAATCTACCAGCCTCTCTAATCTTCCAGTCTCTCTAATCAACCAGTCTCTCTAATCAACCAGTCTCTCTAATCCACCAGTCTCTCTAATCCGCCAGTTTCTCTAATCCGCCATTCTCTCTCAACGACAAACCTCTACTCTCGCACAAGGACACACGCCCCCATCTTCTTTCTGCCGTATACTGGGGCCGTGTCAGGTCCCTGAGAAACATAAATTGCCCTCTCACTCATGAATCAAGAAATACTCATTCCTCTCGGGCAGACGTATCATCAGCCTTCAGTGTGGCAAAAGGGCTGAGGCTACATTTCTAAAATTTCATCATATTTTACTGACTTGAATAATTTTAAATTGTAAAAAGGTTCACCTATAATGATCGAAGATTTTAAAACTACTTAATTAAAAAAGGTTTTCAAATTTATTTTACCGAAAATTGAGTTAAGGCTACAATGGCGTAAATGTAGAGGGTCAGGAGTTTGAGTGACGTGCTTTGTATCGATGTGTTTCTCGTTATCTGGGACGTGTAGTTACCACTTTTACTGTGGGGAGGAACTTCCGACCCATTATTTCGGGCTTGTTTAGTGCTTGTTACCTGGGATGGGTAGTCTTTCACTCTAACTGTCGTAATGAATTGATCGCAAAACTACAGGGGTCTTTGTAGAACTTAATCATATGTAGAACAGTTTAAAATATATATACTTGGTAAAAAAAACTAGCTTTGACTAAAATGTGTTAGTCCCCATATGATTCATGATACCATAATATTGACAGATATGTTAGATATTTAGTTTCATCTTCCACGTCACGAGGCCCCTAAATCCGTTTTTGGTAAGCCCCCGCAATGTTATAAATACTACCTGGCGCTACATAACTGTAACGCAAAATAACTCCAAACATGATAAGGCGTTTTAGACAAAATTATTGTGACCGGTGTTCTACACATCAGTTCCAGTTCATTAGCTTGTTGCTTTGCTACCGGTTCGACTATAAATTCTTAGTTGTACTATTATTTCTAATAACTCTATTTTGTGGCGCTGAGAGTAGATTAAAAAGAATTAACATTATTATATGATACACACTTCTACCCGTACATTTGAAATAAATTAGGCCAGCCAAGTGAACAATCTGGGCTTGGTATTTTTTTGGCAATTTTTTACTGAAGAAATTTCATTATAACAAACCACCCTATGATAGTGAATTGCTAACAAAAGGTTAGCTGTGTAATGCTCCTGTTTGTTATTGAGTTGCTAATACACTGTTATCTGTGTAATGCTCCTGTTTGTTATTGAGTTGCTAAATACACTGTTATCTGTGTAATGCTCCTGTTTGTTATTGAGTTGCAGCTGTTTAATATTATTTTATGGCAGTGAGTTACTAACACATGGTAAGACGTGTATTGCTCATGTATGTTAGTGAGCTACTAACACACTTTTAGCTGTACAGTGCTACTGTATGATAGTGAGTCACTAACACTCATTTATCTTTGTTGTGTTCTTGTATGATAGTAAGTTGCTAACACACTTGTAGCTTTATGTGCTCTTGTATGATATTACATTATTAGCAGACATTTAGATTTATATTATTCTTATTGAAGTTTGATAACTCTTTTGAGCTAATCAATGTTCATTACTTCTTTTCAATATTTAGAGGACAAAAAAGCCCTTCTACTTCTATGCTTATCAAAAACATTTTCAGATGGATAGGAAAAAAACACAATCTTAATATTAAATCGTTTATACGTGATAACATTAATTATCTCTTGACCTTTACGACAATGACCTGCGTCGGTGAGTTTGATTATTAAATTTCAACAAAATTAATAATTTTTTTTCAGTAAAGACAAGACATTGCTTTAATCCTGATCAGGTGAAATGACGTTTTTTTTCTTTAAGGTGAATCATATATCAAAACCACTTTGAGAAAAAAAGGTTTTTCTCTCAACAAAACTATTCTTAGCTGTGTTTTGATTTCAAAAATTATTTTATACATATTTTCTTTAGGATCTGTTCTGATTAAATAAAATTTATAACAATTTCGAAAGAGGCAAAGTTTGCAGTAGCCTATATAAAAGCATGTAAGTGCCAACGTTGTTATATGGATGTGAGGTGTGATTATGTCAGTAGAAACACAAGAGAAAGATGAATGCGGCTGGAATGAGATATCTAAGAAATCTGTGTTGAAAAACTCGTATAGATGGAGCTAGTAGGTACTAAAGAAGTACGGTGTGAAAGGGAAATCCAACAGATAAATGTGAAAGAAGCACCTTACGTTGGTTAGGAAATGTTGAGAGGATGAGTGTGGATCGAGTGACGAAGCAAATATATGAAGGTAGAGTGTGTGGATCAAAAGGAAGGGGTAAGTCATGTAAGACGTATGTGAAGATGAATGTGTGACAAATAAAAATATTGAGTCTTAATAATAAAAGAGCATGTATGATGATGCCTTGAATTGCTGAAAGATCTTCCATCAATGAAATGTGTACATGAAGGCACGGTGGACAAAGTAACTATTTATTTTTCAAAAATTTTCATTAACTTTTATAAAAACGATTTTCTCAAATGTTACACGCCTTTTATAACTTTTAAACTTTATAAACATTTTATTATGTTTTGACTACTCACTTTTATAATAATAAGGGCAAATCAGCGTTTATGATTTCAACTACGAATTGTTCTTAGTTTTAATATATATTTACCAATATTGTGCATTCATATTTCTATACATTTGATCTTTTAATTCTAGTTATTTTCAAATATAATTTATTTAAAATTGCCTCAGTACAATGACCAAAATGTATTCCAAAATAATTTTTAATTTTAATAGTACAAATACCTAAAAAAAAAAACTCGTATCCCAAATATTTGCAGGAATATAAAGAACATTTGGGAGATTTCTGCTCATGTAAGAGTACTCTTAAAGTTATTTTTATGGGAAAATGATAATTTCCATTTTGTTGACTAACTGTGACTAAATACAATTTTCATCCAAAATTGTTGAAATATATTCGGCAAAAATTAATTTTACCTCTTTTTGTTCTTGAGTACACTACTCTTAACTTTAGGGAAAGATATCTTAATCAAAAAAAATCCTGAGGACGCTAATCTGCTCTGGTTTGTTGTTATGGGAAGGCTTGGGTTAAAATATTGGCTGAATATACTGAGGAAAATTTACCTAAATAGTGTTTCACTTTCCCTTACGCAAATGATGGAACACTTAATCTAAATTCACCTTCTTCATATTTAAAACACATAAGAACGGGTGGCGAGACATGGTGAAAAAATAAAATAAATAAAATTAGGCCTAATTCAACGTATGATGTAGGCCTATACATATACTTAAGATAGTATTCAAACGCTAAACGTACTTTTAGAAACAAATATTTATTTACTACATGACAGTGTTTAAAAGAAAGATTTATGAGCAAATATGAGGGAATTTATAGTTAAATTCAAAAGTATTGCACCAAAAACAGTATTTTAATGTTATGGTAATTTATTAAGCACCACGTCTAACTACAAGTTTCAACTATCGCATAGGCAATAAGTTATATTAATTTAGTATATTTGAAGTAAGTCTTAATCACAAACTAGTCTTTTTATTGTAATTAATCCTCCAACAATATTTTCCTTTAACTCAAAACACATGGACATAAGGTCGTTTCCTACCAAGAAAGTCGCGAAGTCTTGGGGTTGTATATGTCACAGGAAAAGTAGATTGTTAGGGAGAGTTGACTCGACCTAGGTAAAGTCGACTCTTACTAAAAGTATCAGTAAAAGTTGATAGACTTTTCCTAGGAAGAGTTAACTATGCCTGCTGTGGTTTAGTAAAAGTTGATTCCGCGATGTTTCTCTCCACATGCGACTTCGCGCGCACATCTTTGTTTTGAATATTCCAGCTATATTTGTTTACCGTTGTTTTCTAGGTTAGGTTAGATTAGGATAGGATAGGTTAGGTTAGGTTAGGTTAGGTTAGGTTAGGTTAGGTTAGGTTAGGTTAGGTTAGGTTAGATCTGCAACTCAAAGTGTCACAAATCTTTACCTTGCTGTAATAAATAAATAAATATTTATATCTCTCTTTGTATCATAAAGGTTTTGCTTATTTAAATGTTATTTATTAGATAGCAGACCATTTCCTTGCAAAAAGTAAACTTTTACTAACTCAAGGTAGTAAGAGTATACTTTCCCTAGGTACGGTCAACTCCGACTAGTAAATATTGATCGAAATTCATCACTTTTCGCTTTTAATCAACTTTTACTAAAAAGACCAGTAAGAGTCGACTCGAGCCTAGGTAAAGTCGACTCTTACTGGAGAATCTATTTTTCCTGTAACATATATATCAAAGAGTTTCAACCTGGTAAACAGCTATATAAACAGTGTAATACACATTGCATAGTAGTCTGGCACATAGTTCAAACGTTGCTATAAGCAACCAGAATAGTCAACTCACCCTTGAAGTCCATCCACTGCCTGATTAGCTCTATAGGCGGCTGTGCACCATATATCTCCAAGGCTGGCATGTTGAGGTCATCTATGAAGAACACCAACTTCTTCAGGAGGGGAGGGCCAAACACTCCCTTGCGACGCCGGTCAAGTTTAGAGTCAATCAAGTCCTGGGAATACCGGAAATACGAGTTGGAAATATATAGTGCGAAACAAATAAATACATACTTTATTAGAACTGTGGAACAAAAAGATTATTCATTTGAAGTGATATATAGTTTTTAAGGTCCACAAGTAGTACTGTTAGTTCGTTCCATACACTGAATAAAGGTGGATACTAAATACATGAACAAGAAAGAATTTAGAGGGAACCGGATCCGTGATATAGTGGTCAGTGTACCTGGCTACGAGCCTATGGGTCCAGGGTTCGATTACCGGCTGGTATGTTGAGTTTACTTCCCTTAAAGAGAATGGTCCCAACGGTCACCAAGATTTGGTTAACTAGGAATAAGTTGTCTGAAGACTTACACCAGCTCCACGACATCATATTAGTTACCATCATGCCATCATCTGTAGGTACGACGTGTGGAAAACCTACGGTGGTGTACCCAGGGTGACATTATGTGCCAACAGAGTGGCTAATATTCTACATACAGGCGACCAAACTTGGATGTTAAATCCATAACGGTTATATATGCCATATGATAAAAAAAGAGGGAATACGAACATCACAAAAGTAGCACATACTTAGTAATCTTGATTAGAATAAACCATGCACTGTTAACTCCAAAAAAATCACTAGTGTCGCTTTAAACTAACGCTGTTGAGGGTTGGCTAACTTAAAACTCTCCAAGGTGATGGGAAATACTGTTTTTTGTGTCATTGACGTGAAAATTATACAACTTTTTTTAGATGTATTTATAATGATTTTACAACCAGATAAAATACTGACATTCTTTTCAAGCTACAATGAATTTGACTAATTACAAAACTATACAATTTTTTTAAAGTAGTTAATAGAGGTCCTACTCTGTAACCAGGATAGAGCTAATTATGGTTATCTCTCCACTAACCTCTGCCTTTGCAGACAAGATACATCCAGTTCTGTTCACCTATCTACTATTCACTACTTCCTCCAAGTAGTCAGGTGGACGGTTTAGGGTCCAATCCCTCCCACCCACCCCCCCCTCGAATTCTATGAACAAAATATACATGGCTTTATTTATGGTCCAAACAATATCAAAATTAAGGTACAAGTACAAATTAGGAGGCTGTGTTGCCATTAAAAGCACTTCAGAAAGCTTCTAGGAATGTTTAATATTAAGATTTTGCATTGCCTTCGGCAGTTAGGGGCTTATGTTGTCATAAAAACACTTCAAATACCTTCTAGAGTAGTTTAATATTTATAATTTTTCCCAGCCCTCAGCAGTTACGGGGTTATGCTACCATAAAAAAAACTCTTTAGAAAGCTTCTAAAGGTGTTTAATGCTACAATTTGTTCTAGCCTCCGGCATTTAGGGAGCTATGTTGCCATAAGAAACACTTTAGAGAGCTTCTAGAGGTGTTTAATATTTATCATTTTCCCTAGCCTCCGGCAATAGGGGGGGATATGCCCACCAAACTTCCCCTGAAATTGTTGGCTAGCTACGGCCTTGTCTTCCTCTACATCCAATATACAGCAGTAGCCCCATGGCTTCTTTGGTGCTGACTGACAGCTGACGGCTTTGAAAAGCTACCAGACCAAATTATGTATCCCTACAGCCGAACCATAGGATCTGCAAAAAAAACATGTGTTTAGCAGCTGTCACTTCTGACAGTCAAAATTTAGGTATATACTTAAATGTTGACTGTCAGAATTCAGCTGTGAACTGTCAGTCAGCACCAAAGAAGCCATGGGGCTACTGTAGATTTGTATTTTCCGAAGAATTTGAACTTTTCTCCCACACCTGCATGCTGTTTCCTTCCAATATGTCTGACACTGCTCCCATTGTCCTCCACACTATTTACCCTCACTGTGAAATTTTAACTCAATAAATTGTTTATTATTATTATTATTATTATTTATAGGTAGTTTTATTTAGTAGGTGTTTATTTATCTGTAAAAGAAAAAAAGATTGAATTTATATGGATCCACATGCCCGTACATATACACTTCATGGTGTTTGTAGGCCTTTTATGAAAACTTAAGTTTACTCATCTAATTAGAAATAATCAAATAAACACAAATCCGGTTAAAAACAGAGTTAAATTGAGCATATTTCATCAAATTACAATACATATAGGATACCTAAACTCAACTAGCGGCTGCTCTATTATATCTATCCAAATCACCATCTTTGTTTACGAAACACAACTCAAAAGACGTATTTGCCCTTCAGCTTGATCAGAATCGTTTGATCGATAACACTCGATACCAAGAAGTAGCCAATTCAATCGCACCAAAAACTCACATTATACCAAAGCAATATTTTTATTCGCTCCATGTGTTGACAAACTGAACGCTTTGAGTTCAGGCCCCTTTCAGACAAGCGCGTGAGCCGGTTCACGATTTCTGAACCTTTCAGTAGGGAACTGTGTTTGATGCAGGTCTAACCTTTCGGATGAGCGCGCGTGAGTTGAAGCTCAGTACGGAAATAGCTGGGATTCAAATTGCATCGGATGAAGAAAAACGTTGCAGTCTTCGTTCAAAAGAATTTATTGAAGAAAATTAGATCAAGGCCAATATTGTAGACACCAGCTGCAATGACTATATCAATCAGCCGAAATAAATTAAGAGGGTTGGAAATATTAGTCCCTCTCTTTTGGAGCTAACAATTAATTATAATAAACGGCTCATCAAAATATGATACTGACATAAGGAAATAATAAATAACTACATCGTATTCTATAAGTTTATAAAACAGAGTGTAAAAACAAATGCTTCCCATCCAGAAAATTACTTTAGGATTCACCCATAGTTTTCTAATTCTTTTTTCCTTTCTAATTTGAATTGCGTGCGTTAAAATTACATCCATTGGCAGATTAATCTGATATATATATATATATATATATATATATATATATATAT
>CABFWB010005091.1:0-35994 GCA_902151455.1 Timema bartmani
AGTTCTATCTTTCAAGCGCGCTCGCTCCAGTCTGGCCACCTCTCATTACAACCAATGTGTTCTATTTTATATTTTAGTCGTTCGCTCGCTCGCCCAGTCTGGCCGTCTCCTTAAGCTGGTTTAACTGTCTGTATTATCCATGGACTTGAGAATAGACGGCCCTTGTTTCAGCCAATGAGAATGTGGGGGGAAGCTCTAGCCAATTAAATGCCAGTATACCTAACAGACGAAAATTATCTTCTGTGTTCATGTTAGAAATACCTTGTGGTAGCCATACTTGTTTGTTATCAACGAGCTTTCTTTGTTTTAGAGTCAATGACTATGATCGAATATATTATGGAAAATTAAGTGGAAATACAACATTAACAAACATTAACAACATTACAACATTAACATAAATCAAATTTGATTTAATAGGAGCCAACAAGCACCAATATGTTAGTTTGAAATTTCAAAATATACAGTTTAATGTTGTTTTCCGGGTGAACCCTTTAGTGAAGTATTTTTACAGGCCTTATATTTTTTTTACTAATTAATTACAGTACATTTACGTAAGACTTTAAGCACCAGGCTTCATTATAAATGGTCGTATTTTTCTTATGAATTGTGCTCTATTTACTATTAGTTATGCTTTATGCATGATCATAAACCCAACCTTACCGTAACTAAAGAAACACTAAGGACATTCGTCCACCGAGAAAACCAACGCGACGCGATACATCGCGGGCAACTGGTCACTTGCTATAAGTTGCTCCATTTCTCGTCCACACAAGAAACCTATTGTCTATCAGTCGCGAGAATGTCGTCGTTGTTGGATACATGTACTTAAAAGCTCGTAAAAAGGCCCGGAAATTTTTTTGGGTTCATCTGGATTTTTAAAAAATAAAAAAAGGTGGTTCAAAATTGATAGTGTTTTAAACAAATGTATAGAATGAGTAGGGAAACGTTTGAAGAGCTTGAACGAGTCGTAGGTCGAACTATCAAGACAACGAATGACCTTGGATGTGGCATTTTGTCACCCAGAAGTGAAAACTTGCAGGAAAAACGCGTGCATAAATGTAAATAAAACACTGCGCACAGCTTCACAAGTTCCCGCCACAGCGACTAACAGGCAACTTATATAACCTGGCGACCAACATGTTTGGTCTCCTTACGATGTATCGCCCAGCGCTAAAGTCATAGTCTCCTCGGTGGAAGAGTGAAGCATTGTTTAAATTCAAAAGTTGCCTAGTTGATTGGTTGTTTGGTCGTGAGTGATTGATCGCTTGGTTTTGGTCTCCTCGGCGGACGAAGGGCCTTAGTTACACTACAAAGAAAAACGCAACGGCAAAGGTTTTAAAAAAAATCCCGAAACTAGGTCCTAGATTAAAATTATTATATAAACGAATTTCTACCAACAATGAGAAATATAATCTACAGCTGCTACCCTAAATGGCATTAACTCGATCTTCAAGGAAATCACACATTCTAATGGCGGTTAAGTTTGTCTTCATATTCTTGCATAATCTATAAAAGTAACAGCAGAAGACAGTGTAACTGACTACTTTATAAAAACACGATGAGGGACTTCCGGAAGTTTCGGCAACGAACAGCACAGGGGGGGAGGGGACGTATGACGATAAGCCACAAGGGCTTAAGTGCAACGAACCACATCTTCCCCTTGCGGCCTTCCAACCTCGTTTGCGCGGTTGTTAGGGGCCCTTAAAACCGCACTATTTCCCAGTTGACCAACAAGTGGGTTAGCCTTCCTTCATCAGCCGCCGTCCAATCGATAATGAACCATAACCACGCCTTCCCGAACACATATATTATTATTATTATTATTATCTCGCGTTAGACTGGATTTACATGCACGTTCGCCCAAAAGTAAGAGCAGAGCACAAATGTAATAACGTGACACGTTCTTCTAAGACATTGGTTCCCAAACTGTGGTTCGCGAACCCCCACAGGGTTCGCGATGTCTTCCAGGTTGTTCGCAAAAATATTTACGTAATAGCGGATTTTTAATGAACAATTTGTGAAATTTTGTGAGGCACATCTACAAGATTCTTTTATCTAAAGTTGATGAATTTTCTGTCCAATGTCTCTTCAGAAACCTACGCTTACTTTTTCTACACCCCCATAAATAATTTGTTTCGCTTTCCACAACAGAAACAGGCTCAGTTCTGAAAGTGACTTGAGACTTTATTTATCATCTTTGGTTCCTGACTTTAAATATTTTGCCATCCAAAGCAAGCGCATTCTTCTCACTAAGATTCTGCGTATTGCGTATAACCCGAACGGGTAGTAAGACGCGGTGCTAATAATAATAATAATAATAATAATAATAATAATAATAATAAATAATAATAATAATAATAATAATAATAATAATAATTCTCACTAAGTCACGTAAAGAGGTTAGTAGCTGTTAAAACTTGTAAACAATTTTGAAACTTAAATTGACATAGAATTTTGTAACTACAGGAAGGTATTTCATTTATGTAAAAGACCTATTTCTAGTACCACTTTAAAAAACATGTGAAATGTGATAATAAAGATAAAAAATGTTACTACTTTACTTATTTAATTTCAGTTTTAATTTTTTAAATAAATGTATAATTATTTGAAATTGTACATACGTATTTTCAATATTATTACATTATTTTTGATGGGGTATCCCAAAGCTCCAACTGGAGCTATAGTGGGTTAATTTTAAAGAATTACACCTTTTGATTGCAATTAATAAATAAATAAAATAAAAATTAGTTATAAAATTATGTGTGTGGCTATGAATATTTATCAGGGGGTTTGTGTAACTTAGATATTTGCGAAAGGGGCTCGCAAGTCGAGAAATTTTGGGAACCACTGTTATAAGACAATCACAAAATTCATCGGGGCTGTCCGCTCGGACCAACTTGAAATTCAACTTCAGCTTTCCTTTTTTTTATGATCGACCACATCAGATTGGGAGAACCAATCAAATTTCAAAACCAACCGATTCAATCATTGCGCATGCACCTAAAACGTTTTAGCTTAAGGCCAAATGACTTTCCCTTTTTTAGGCAAAATGACTCTAGGCCAACTGACTTTCACTGAAGTTAATTTTTAGTCTAAATGACTTATGGCTAAATGACTTTCTGTGAAGATAATTTTTAGGCCAAATGACTTTTCATGAAATTAATTTTTAGATTATTTATTTAAAGTATGTTTATGTTGTTTTAGGTAACATTCGTTATGATTTGTTGTGATGTTACTAGATGGCGAGGTGTGTCATATTTAATTAAATCGTAGTGGTTCCAGAAAACGACACAGGCCATTTTATTTTAAGCCGTGTGGCCTGACAGCGATTGATACTTTCTCGCTGACCGAGGTGGCTGCCTTAAGGCTGTTACATGGGGAGGGCGTTTTATGCGTTTGGAAATCCCGCATTTTTAAAGATGTGGTTTCATATTTTTAAATATTGTTTTCACCAAACTGTAGGTGAAATCTATCAAAAGGTCCCTCCCTATCTCTAGTAAGTTTAAATTTCAAGTTTAAATTTTTTAGAAAAAATTAAACTGCGCTTTACGCCAATATTTGTACTTCTGAGATTAAAGTAAAACGATAGAGACCTAGAACTAGCCATCCTCTATCAAATAAAGTCATGTTTTGATAGGGTCACAACAAAAAATTTGAAGCAAATTCGGGATTGTTTTTTAAGGTTATATATAAGCTACCAGACATTTTTTTAAACTTTAAATATAAAGTTTAAATTCTTTAACTGGTCAAAACTTAAGCCTAAATGTTGTTGAAAACCATTTTAAGAAATATCAAAACACTTCGTAAATAATCCATTATTTCGAAAGAGCTACGCGATAAAAGGCAAAAGTTTTTGCAGTTTTTTGAGAAAAACATTTTATTTTTGGTCCAAATAAATCATGTATTACTCCACTAGGAATAGAGTTTAATTTTCTTCACACGGTGAATATCCGTCAAGGGTGTCCTGGAATTTAATGACAGCTTTTTATCTACACTTAAAAAGTTTCTCATTTAATGCTGCCATGCTCATGACAGATAGTCAACACCTGTTGATATCACCGTGTGGAGGAAATTAAACTCTGTGTTTATATTTTGAAAATTGAAAAATGACACCTGGACACGGGAATCGAACCCGGGACCTTTGTCTAGGTACGCCAAGTGTCAGCATTAAGCCAACTACCGAGTCGAAGGTGGCTGCGTTATCTGATAGCTCGTGATCTTAATAAAATCACATATTTGTAGCCGACGATTTCCGCACGTCCATAATAGACTCTGCCTTAAAATATGAATGAAGAATGACCCTGAACACGGGACGATTCCTGGAAAGCTCAGTGGTCAGAGCATCGGCGAACTAAGTCAAAGGTCCCGGGATCGATTACCATGTCCAGGTTTCATTTTTCAATTTTCAGAACATTATATCTAGATGGAGTAAATCCTCACTAAAAGCATATATAAGAGCTTTGGCTATTTGATTCTATGTTAAACTGAAGAAATATTTTATTTATTTTGACAAAAAAGTTTTGATATAAAAACTGCGAAAACAGTGGCATTTTCTCTCGTTTTCTACATCCCCACCTTAGGGCGGATTAAATGATCACTAAAGAGGCTTTCATTTACAAGCTGAACTGACTCGACGATTTAGAAAATTAGATTTCTCAAGTGAAACGTTGTTTCGGGGTATTTGCAGTTCGATTCAATTTAGTATCAAGGGGAATTACTACCGTCTAATCCTAATTAGAAAATGACTCATTGGATCATCATTTTCTCAACTTGAACAAGACCTAAAACATAACTCACATCGGTGGGCACACTAACTAAACGTCAAGATCTCTCAGTCTGATTATTTGGTGATAGAAAGGTCTGGGTTCGAATCCCGGCCGGGTGTAGTGAGGTTTTTTCCTCCTAAATAGTTTTCCACTCTTCCTTTACATACATGCTGCTACATTTTCTCAAAATTTTGCCTCCCTTCTACCCGTTTGGGCTTATGTACTAATTACGCTAATGGATCTAGGAATTAGAAAGGATGTATTCATAGGAAGTGTACCCACATTTGCATGGAGGGAAGGTGGAAAACTATTTTTTTTTAAAAGCACTCTCAGCACACGCGATTGGGATTCAAACCTTGACCTCCCCGTCATGGATAGTCCAATTTATTGCGAGAGTGATGCCTTAGACCATGCAGCCACCGAAGCTGGTAAGAAGGAGCTACTGGCAATCTCAACGAACAATTGTGGACTACGTGGTTTAACTCGTCAGTATAGCAACTATGTCAAAATTTAAAAAAAAAACGCACTTGGTGCTCGTTCGATTGCTTAGAATTATAAATTAAAATCACTTGAGATAAGCTATTAAACAAAATACCTTTTGAATGTCCACCATTTATATATATAAAAAAAGAGTCCATATCGAAAAACTATGTACTGTACATACATCGTTTGGTCTAGGCTCAAAGAATGTTTAAAAAAATGCTATAAACATTTTATAGTTATCGAGGAATAAACATCTGGGCAAACAGACGAGATGGCAAATGGTCAAGTTAAAACCAAACCTCAGCTTGCTTATTCTTATTTGTCAGTGATGGTGATGTTGAGGTTTGAATCATGGTTGAAAGTGGCTGGGGTGGATTCCCCCTCTAAGTTATACTTTACATTTACCAACCCCATTAATATAATTAAATGCAGATAGCCCGTAAGGGTAGTAAAGTAATATCGCGAAAAAAAAGTTTATGTGAAAGCATAATTTTCTTTACTTGGAAATATGTTTCGCATTCATGATATTTTATTTTTTCGAGAAGAGATTTACAAACTCAGGGCAAAATAATACAAATATATAAATGGCAATGTATGAAGAAAATGTTGTCTACAGTAACGAATGAAACAGTTTTGATTAATATTACCAGCTTCGGTGGCCGCATGGTCTAAGGCGTCACTCTCACAATATACTAGACTGCTGATAACAGATAGATCTTCTCAAGAGGTGCACAGGATAATAATAATAATGATAATATTGCGCATCTGGGCTACATCATTGTAACCCGTACTAATGTACCGTTGCTCAGGGGAAGCCCGTATGTAATTTTCGTACATTCTTTCCGTGGAGGCTTTTTCCTAACGTGGACTTAAAAACATAGCTTAAGAGTAAAAAAAATCTGCATATACTAAAGGTAACTGGTATAGGAGCCTAGAATGAATATTTATGGCTAGAATGATGTTATTTAGTTAGGGGGCTCGCTACAACAAAAATTGTATTGTCATTGGTATTTTCCCTCTCCCATATTAATTTGTTCTCCCTCCGATTGACAGTTCCACCAAGGAAAGCTGTAAGTCCATTTGTTTTCTAACGTTTATGAATATCTGATCTACTATTCTAGCACCTTAAAGCCCGTTTCAAACGCAAGGTTTTGTACAACGTTTTAGCCCTCGCAGTTCAAGACGTTGCAGACAAGACGCGTGGACCGGAAAACTGTGTCATTGTGTGAACTGCGTGGAGATACACGGAGACGAAAAACTGATGCCTACAGCAGATTTATCTTGGACCTGCACAGACATGTTGGCGAGTGTGGACCGGAAAACTGTGTCATTGTGTGAACTGCGTGGAGTTACATGGAGACGAAAAACTGATGCCTACAGCAGATTTATCTTGGACATGAAGACATGTCGGCGAGTGTGGACCGGAAAACTGTGTCATTGTGTGAACTGCGTGGAGATACATGGAGAAGAAAAACTGATGCCTACAGCAGATTTATCTTGGACCTGCACATACATTGTGTGAACTGCGTGGAGTTACACAGAGACGAAAAACTGATGCCTACAGCAGATTTATCTTGGACCTGCACAGACATGTCGGCGAGTGTGGACCGGAAAACTGTGTCATTGTGTGAACTGCGTGGAGCTACACGGAGAAGAAAAACTGATGCCTACAGCAGATTTATCTTGGACCTGCACAGACATGTTGGCGAGTATGTGCTCCCCTCTCTCTTATAAACACATGTTGTCCAGTTTTCCTTCAACAGGAACAGTTTTGGTGGAGTTCTAAAAAAAAAATCTTTTTTTTTTCTTGACAATTTTTATTTTTTATTGTTCAATGATGAATTATCTTTGTCAATGTTCACGTGAGTTCCTTACGGACACCCCTGAATTTATGTCTTTTTTCAGTAGCCAATGTCTGGACCATCTTGAGTGTCGCTTAACGAAATACTGAGGCCGGTGTAAGCGGAAAACATTAGTATAAGATATTATCAGTCTGAATGCAAGAAGGACTCTAGTACAACATCGGCACGCACTCAAAAGAACGGCATCTCTTTGACACTCAACAGCGGTCTAATAATCTCAATGTTGAGTAGGAAATTTGTGTTCAAGGAAATTAGCATATTATTATATCAAAAGCCTTTGAATATTTGTATGGGCTTATATTTAATACTGGTTTGAGCAGTGGCGTACCTGAATATTTGAAAACCTAACCTAACCTAACCTAACCTAACCTAATATATACAATCAAATTAATAAACCTCCGGAAAGATACACTAACAAAAGAGGTCTGACTTCTGTATACACACATACAACTGCAAACCTTAAGGGCGGCATTGACAAGGAACCACCACCTAAAAATGTCCTGGTCTAAATATGTCCTGCCACACCGGCAGCATTTATCGGCGACCTGCACAGACTTGTCGGTGAATGTGGACACTCCCCTCCGCCTTCTCATCACGTGTTGCTCAGTTTTACGTCGATATTGCTGCAGGAACAATGATCCCGCTTCGGTGGCCACATAGTCTAATACGCTACTCTTGCAGTAGACTAGACTGCCGATGACGGGTATATTGAGGTTCGAATCTGTGGGGTGTGTTGCGTGGAGGTTTTTCCAAAATAGTTTTCCACTCTCCCTCCACGCAAATGCGGGTACAACTCCTATAAATATAACATTCCTAGTTCCTAAAACCATTAGTATAATTAGTGCATAGTCGTAAGACACGGTGCTAAAAAAAATGATCACTGAGTTTAATTTTTTATTGTTCAACTATAAAAGATCTTCGTATATGTCCAAGTGCTTAGTATATGTTGAAGTGAGTTTATTACGGACACCCCAGAATATTTTTTTATTTTTTTTAGTAGTCAATGTCTAGACCATTTTTATCGTCAAGCGCGCTTAAAACGTTTAATTTGCCTTCTTTTTGCACGACAAATTGCTAAAATTGGGCATAGTAGCACTTGTTCCATGATGGATTCCGTGTAACTGAATGGGAAAGACTGTTCAGAGAACTGAACCTGCGCAGTCATAGCCGAGTAATAAAACGTTGTGTGTGGACCGGGCTAAACCTCCTCCCATTTTTTCGGCGGACGTGTGAGTGTACAGTATCTGGTAAAGCTGACGTAACGTGGTCCTCAGCCATGGCCGACACTCTAGTCGTGGTGTCGACGTCTTTGCGGATGAGAGGCGGCGGGGGCGGGGGTGCGACGGCGGCGGATGTGATGTGAAGACAACCAGTTAACGAGTTTGGTCGTATTGTGGGAGGTATAGTAAAGTTGTATCCCGGGGCTAAGGGTTCCATTTCTTCCAGCTCTTGTCCCAAAGATTAACGCGATTGGCATGGTCGGCACGTCTCAGCCTAGGGAATCGCTACTCCCTTCCGTTTGTAATCCGTTTAACATCCCGAAGACACGGACTTTCCGATATACCCTCTTTGTTCCAGTTCGGCTTTCCGAAAATATATTCTTGTTCGTCTGGACTACGTATGAAAACAAGGAATGGATTCACATAACTTAGCCAGTATGTTGCCTAGTATGTTGCCTAGTATGTGTGATGGAAGCGCAAACATGTTAAGACAAGTGTTTTTTGCAGTTTTTACAACAATTTTTTTTGACAAACATATAAAATATTGCTCCAGTAGGTGCATATATATATATTAAAACCTCCCATATCCAGGCCTCTAATACCCGAAACCCGGCATATTCGATACGGCCAATAGCACTTTTGTTTATGTTTTTTTTTTCAGTAGCTGAAATACCAAATAAAGGTTTTACGTCGGTAAAACATTTATTTGTTAATATATACAAATCATAAAGTCCAACAGTAATTATTGTAATTTAAATTTATTTTAACAGTTAAAATAGAAAAACCAGTTCACATTTACCGATGATATTAAACGTTAGGATTTGTTATATTGACTAACCATTAATTTATATACTGTATGCACTGTACAAATATATACAAAAAAATACATTTTCTGTAGCTATGTATGTTATGTAATTTATCTTTTTTTTTTTTTACCTTCTAACTCTTCAGAGGGGCATTTATTTCATATCCAAAAATTTGCTTATTCGATACGGGTTCGGCCCCCTTTTTTTCGGTGATCAGAGGTTTCACTGTCTATATTATTTTACCCGCTTTACTGGTCTAGTGTTATAAGGAAGAGTTTATCAAAGTGTGGTCCGCAGGTCCCCAGGAAGTTTAGTAATAATAATAATAATAATAATAATAATAATAATAATAATAATAATAATAATAATAATAATAATAATAATAATAATAATAATAATNGGTCCCCAGGAAGTTTAGTAATAATAATAATAATAATAATAATAATAATAATAATAATAATAATAATAATAATAATAATAATAATAATAATAATAATAATAATGAATTAAATAATGTTGATCACATTTAATATAAAATTTTGAAATGCATAGGATTAAATATGAAGTATCCATACTCCGCTGTAATTATTTTCACGATAGATAAAGAGTCTAATAAAAAATGAAGACTGTGCCAACCTTAAGTCAACAAATATCAACAATTATTTATCAAAAATTATGAGGTTTCGAATGTTAAAAATAATCAAAAAAACTATTAATTATTAATTCAATGTAACTATTTGATTTTTTACTCAACATTTAATTTTTGTCTTGTATTTATAGTCATAAAATGGAATTGCCTAAAAATATGTTTCTCTTGCATAACGTTTAAATCCCCCCCTCTTCTTCGCTTCTCCCAGGGCTCCGGTAGGGCGTATAGCTCCCATCACCATAAATTTTGGGAACCTTGGTTTAAGGCATTACTCACACGACAAACTTTACTGCAGGTGATGGGAGATCATGGGCTTGAAAACCTGTCGGGAATGGTGAGAGCAGTTTTTCTTAAGTGGTTTTCCACTCTATTCACATAAATTTGGGTACATTTCCACTAAATTCCACCTTCCTCATCTCTAACACATTAGGGAAATTAATACATATACGTATAACCTGAAATGGTAGTGGTGACACAGTAAGATAATTTTAATACCTTATCACTAGTTTAGTGTGTGTTTATTATTTTTATAACTTTATGGTAACAGAAAGATTTTAATAAGAAAACCGGTTAGCAGTAAAATTAATTCACGATAGTGATGATTTAATTTATACTGTCAATCCCGCACGGCGTTGCCCGTGACTCACTGTGGTATAAGAATTGTATAAACCCCCCCTCCCCCCTTCCACCCATGGTGTCCGATTTACCATGAGAATTTAATCATAAGATTAACAATATTTTCTTCAAACATTTGTTAAAAATAACCTAATTAAAAAGCTAATTAAAAATTTAAAAATCCGGCTTCAGGGTGCATTTGGACCCTCTTCCGTACACCTATTTTAAAAATTTCAGATCTCTGCGTGCCGTAGATTTGGCTGGGCATCGCACACTAACAAACAAACAAACACTTCCTTTTATTACTATAGATGAAACGCCGAGGAAATTAAAACCAAACGTACTGTTTATCTTCTGTTATCCAAACATTATTTTTCAAATAACAAATTAGAAATATTTAGCTTTAATATATTTGTAATTCGAATACAATTATATATTTCATTCTTTGTGAAACTAATAAAAAAAAAAAGAGGGGACAAAAAATTCTCTTATGTTCCAAATCTTGTTTCGTAATTTTTTTTTTTCCATTTCCTCTAATAATCGTAACTTCAAACGAATCCTTTGGGAGGGAATCGATCTAATACTTTGCCTAAAAACGTGCCTATGTTCTCTTATCTTAATTCAAAAGAAATTCGCGGTGTTCTCAAAAGTTTACGTCTACAGAACCATACCGCTTTGATATGCATTGAAATAATCCAAGAAGCGTGGAAGAAGCAGAGATTTAGGAGGCTCATTATTTTCATTTATTAAATTTTTCCCTTTCATCGTATCGATAGTAATAACAATGGTACGTCGATTAATTGTTTTCATGAAATCGATATGGGCCCCTTTTATAGGGATATTTGAGTTTGTATTTAGGACTGAAGTGAGTTTTTTTTAATAAATATACTTAAACTAAAAAATAAATTTGCTTCATTACTGTGTTGTGGTATCATACGAGTGTCATTAATATATATATTTATTTGTATACACATTATATATAATACAAATAAACACATATAATATACACATATAATACAAATAAACACAAGTAGTATTTAATGTCAAATAATACAATACTTTATATACATGATATATATGTATATACACACACATTTCGGTGGCCACATGCTCTAAGGCAGCATTTTTTAAACTTTTTTTTTTAGCACAGCGTCTTACTACCCGTTTAGTTTATACGCTTATGTACTAATTGCGCTAATGGGGTAGGTATACGGAAGGTTAATAAAAGATTAAGTGTACCCACATTTGCGTGGAGAGTGGCAGAAAGTGGAAAACAATTTAGGGAAAAAACGCTCTCAGTACACCCAACCAGGATTCGAACTCCATTCTCCCCGTCATTGGAAGTCCAGTCTATTGCAAGAGTGACGCTTTAGAATAATCTACGTAAGAGATCTTCAGCTACTCATAGCTAACAGAAATACATCCAGTTACTCAGAGCTATCAGAAACACATTCAGTTACTCAGAGCTATCAGAAACACATCCAGTTACTCAGAGCTATCAGAAACACATCCAGTTACTCAGAGCTATCAGAAAACACAAGTTGAATTACTTTAAGTCGTCTCTTTGTAAATTGTCCATGATTTTTGCTTAAGGCTTTTAATAATAAACAATGTTAATGAATACATATGGATACAAAATCACATTAAGTATAAGATATGCCATTTATTGAAGTTTTAAATAAGTTCATATTATTTCCTATTCATGTTTATCTCTTATCCTGCTAATTTTAAGTTCAATTATGAATTCATTATAAAATAGCCCTCTCAAGCATATATAAATCACATATAATAATTATGGCATATCTTATTTGAGTTTCTATATAATGGTAGTTTGATTGTTTGGAAACAATATTATTTGTAGTTCGACACATTCAAAGGGTTGTCAAATTTAGATAGAATATATTTGAGACTCTAATGAATTTTATTTCCAAGCCTTGTGCTTTGATACGTGGCTAGTTCTAAAACTAAATTAGAACGAACACGACTTTCTTTTGAGTGACGTTAAAGCAATTGCAGATTTCAGAAATAAGCATGCCGTGTGTTTCATTCTCCTCGCGTGTTGTATGTCACGTAACAAGGCAAACAAGGGTTGATTAAGATTTATTTATTCCACGGTTTAGTGTAAAGTGCGATTCCATGTTACAAGCACCACGAATTTCTTCTCTAACCCCCTACGTGGCTAAACTTAGATCCATTCTTTGCTTGAATTATACACTGACTTTCATTAAGTTTTTCGTACCTATTAGACTTTATACAAACCGGAAATAGTCGCCATTTTGTCTGATGAAGTTTTAACTGGTTGACTAGCAGTTGGAAGTATTCAATAAATATTACTTGATCCAACATGGTGGAATGTTTAATAAATGCCTTTTTCTCTCGATGGAAAAGTCCTAGCTTAACTTGGGATTATATTTTTTATTGATCGAGCGTAGTGAGGTTCTGTTTTATCTTTGGAATTTGGTATTTCTTCTTACTGTATATATGTCCGGATCTACAATAACTGTCAAATGTTTGGACCAATTTTAACGAAATTTGGCAGGAACATTCTTTGAACCTAGGAAAACCATGTATGTACAATATATAGTTTTTAAATCTGGACTTTCCTTCTTAATATGGCGGACATTTAAAACGGTTTTTTTTTGTTTAATAGCTCATCTCAAGTAATTTTAATTTATAATTCTAAGCAATCAAACGATTAGTTAGGGTGTATTTTAAAAATAATTTCGACATATATTGCCAGACTGACGTCTTAAACCCCATGAACTACTGTTATTCTCTATGAATATAATATAATACTGAATACACTATTAATTTATTTTCTATAGACCTATAGCTTGATCACAAAAAAAAATATCAACTTCAAATCCAAGGAGAAACTAAATGAGAAATTTCAACTTCAAATCCAAGGAGAAACTAAATGAGAAATTTCAACTTTAAATTCAAGGAGAAATCATAGGAGATATTTCAAATTGAAATACAAGGATAAATCATAGGAGATATTTCAAATTAAAATACAAGGAGAAATTATAAGAGATATCTCAACTTGAAATTTAAAGAGAAATATTAAGATCATTTTAATGAAAAGAACATGACAATTCTTAACATGATATACTTAGCCTTTTTTGAATGAGGGAGAGAGGTCTATTGTTCACAGAACTACAAGTGTATATATATATATATATATATATATATACAGTAATATAGTATAGCGTCGATAATTGTGACTATTTAGGGATCGACCTAGTCTAAATTATCGATTTGTCCGGGTTTAAAAAATACAGTACTTATTCCAAAAATAAAAACTAAGCATCGACAGGATACTTACGAAAAAATTAGTGTTAAGGTAGAAACATTTTCACTTTATTCAAACAACGACCTCACACTATTTTTTGTTGCTAATTATGAAAAATTCTGAAGAAATATAATAAAGCAAAAATATAACAACGGAAAAATTCTCCAATTTAATTTCGAACAAGAGTTGAGGTGTATTTTTTGGTGGACATGTCTCTGATATTGATACCACTGTTATTAGTTTTTACGTTACGTGAACGTTAAGTGAAGGGTACCACGTGTTCTGGATAGCCAATCATGTTGCGAGTCACGTCAACACGGCTATTTAGTACTTCATTTGTTTCTTTACGGATTGCAGACGACATCTTAGGTTGTATCCGAATAGTCTACTTATGCGGCGTCGCGTTGGCTCGTGGCGTTGATAGCTGCATATGCAATCATGTGACCAAGTTTAGATCTGTCCGAATAGTTGCGAACGAGACCGATGCAGTCTTATCAAGGTTTTGGTAACCATGGATACGGAAAGCTAAGAGCCATGCGGTTTTCTCGCGGCGTCGGTGCGGTGTTTGACTGGCAATTGTTTTATTGTTATCGTTTCGTCTGCTAAAGCACCAACTTACGTTTTGCGACTGCATCAAGTCTGCATCAAGTCAAGTGTACTTGACTATTCGGATACAGCCTTAGTTATAATTTTTTCCACGTTTCACGAACTCTAAGCCTACGTAGTCTCTTGTTACACTTTATTCTTTATATCTAGTAAAGTTTCTATTTGCAAGTACTTGTAAACTAATGAGCCCTAAATGATTGGGTTTTCATTTCAGTGAACAATTGATTTTCAAACAGTCCAAATTCATGGTCTGTGTTTTGATCGAGCTGTTACATCACGTGACTCCTGATAACACGCTGTGTTTCTTTACGTGACGCATAGGCGTGTGCAGTGTGGGTGCCGAGGAAACTCCACTAAAAAAAAAGTTGGTGTTATTAAATAATAAATTACCTAAATTTTTTATTTATAAGCCGTGTCAATGGATTTTCCAAGAGCAGTGGAGATCCTGTTTCTAAGACGGCCGACGGATGCCATTATAATTTATAATGTTTATTTTTCAAAAAATACCATTTTAAGATAAAACATTGATTTTTTTTTTGTTTTTAGTATATATTACTAGTTTTTTAACTACCCCGTTTTATTGCCTGTTTAGGTTATACGCAAATGTGCCAATTACGCTAATGAGTTATGGGTGATTAAGGTTGAATTGAGAGGAAGTGTACCCGCATTTGCGTGGATATAGAATGGAAAAAATTAGAAAAACACCACTCAGTACATCCGACCGGGATTCAAACCCCGATCTCCCTGCCATCGGCATTCTAGTCTACTGCGAGAGTTGCTCGTTAGACCATGCGGCTACTGAAGCATATTATTGTTAAAAAAAAATCAAACAGATTCTCAGGGGTATTAGGGGGGGGGGTTTGATCCCTTCTTCTTCAGCCATAGTCCTAAGCATGCTTATGACGTTACGTGGACATTAAGAAAACGTTAAGTGGACGTTACATTATGTGAACGTTTAATTGATCGCTATCCCGGTATTAGCGAAGGCTGGTCTTCATAACTGTTGCTTCTCCACTTATTAATTGTTATTTTGTTTAACGTATTTCAACCAAACTTTGGTATTCAAAGGAAACTTCAAAGACACTTAAATTTACATTTTATCATCTTCTTTCTAGCCCGGGGGTGTTCAAAGCAAACAAATATTTAACGGTTTCATTCAAGTAGGTACAAATGATGTTAACAACGTATTAATAAAAGCGATTTATTATATCTATAATTTTTTTATATTCTTTGGAAAATGGTTTTGCAAAATTAATAAATAAAATGTTACTATATAATTGTGCATATTTTCTCATACAATATATTAGAGTGTGTGTCAACATTTTACAAAAATAAGTTATCAATAAACTATCCCTTTATTAACTTTTCTAAAAAAATATGTAAATTTGATAATCATAAGAAACACTCTTCAGATGGAAATTTGGAAAAAACTCATTATAACAATTTTTAAAATAGTTAAAAATTTTATAAATAACTCTTCAGTAAACCACCCTCAAATACGTTTTTCTATGAAAAAAAAGTGTAGTGTGTTATCTATTATCTAAAATACACCCCCAGATATCGATCTTGAGCAAAACCGTTAGAGCGGTTCTAGAAAAATTTCAAGTTTTCAAAAATCAGTCATCATTAAACTACCCCTATATTTAGGGCTTACATCAAAATGACGATTTGTCCTTGAGGTATATCCATATAACTAACACCTAACATGCAAGTTGGAATAGAATCCATCAAATCACTTTGGCAGTAGCCCTAGGTACAGACAGACATAATTATTGTAAGGCCCACTTATTTTAGTTCAGGGGTAGTTTATTGATGACTGTTTTTTTCTTTTTACAAATCTGGATTATTTTAAAAACGGCTCAAACAATGTATTTGAAAATGGGTATCTGGTAAGATTTTTTTACAATAAAAATAATTTTATGTATTTGTTTTTCTTAAATAAAAATAATTTAATAGTAGGCTATCTCTAACGATTTAGTTAAAACATTTCTATCGGGGAATTGTTTTACATAACAAATGATAATGCCTGTTTATTTTTACAAAATAAATAAATTTAAGAATAGTTTATTTCAGATAAATTTTAGAAAATTTGGAAATTTTTGAATATGGAAGTTAAGATTTAGTTCAAATGAATATCTGCGAATGATTTTTCATCTAATTAAGAACATGTTCTTTTTAAAAATTTAAATTATTTGAGGGTGGTTTACAAATAACTGATTTTTAAACATTTTTAATTTTTAAAAGTGGTTTGAACAGTTTTGTTTAAAATTTATATGTCAATAGTGTTTATTGTGACTAACAAGATGATATGTTAGTTTTTTTGACGAAACTTTCTTAGGGGTAGTTTGTTGAAAACTTTTTTTTTTAATTCATGTTCAAGGATGATAAAACATATTATCAGAAATTTTGTACGATTATGTAGTTATTACTTTCACGGTAACCTTCAGTTAGAAAAAGTATTCTAATCGTAAAAAAAAATTAAATTTGATATTTTGATAAATGTCGACTGTTCATGACTATCTGAAACTGAAAAAGTTGTTTTTGCAATTCGGTCTGTCTGTGTCTCAGCCTAGAGCCTAAACCATTTTACCAATAGAACTAAAACGTGGTATCTAGGGTTAACATAAGGTTTCTAAGAGGAGTTTTTGTAATTAGATATCCAAACCTAAAGTTAAAGGAGGCTTACAGAAGGACAAAAAGAGAAAAAACAGATTTTCTCGAAATTCGTTTTAACTATTTTGATTAAATGTTATATTTAGACATTGTTTATCAATATAAAACAAGATGACAATTCTAATAGTGTAACGTATAAAAGAGTTAGCCTGATATTTTAATGTTCGTTTGCCACTATTAGTATGCTATTTTTACATAATTATTGAATTAAGTAAGTTTGCTATCCTGTATTATGGTAATCAAAAGGGGATGATGTCTTATTTTATAAATTAAAAGTTCTGGTCTTTTATAGTTTTGTTTATTTTAAGTATATAAACTGTTTTTGCTAGATATTTCACACGTTGTAAATATTAATTTAAAAACCCGACTATTGTATTATGTGTGTGTTAATTTCCGGCACGTGGAATTTGTCATAGACCCGACCCACACGGTTCCTCGTCAGTATTGCAAGTGAAGAGATGCGCACTTTGAAGTAGGTATATCTAGTGACATCTCCTTCTCGAAACTTCAAAAAAAAAGAAAGAAAGGTGTGGTCATCCAGGTGCGTCTCTAACTACAAAACTGAGTTCGCTTTTCAAACAGAGACGCAGCAAGATTTCACCATACCTTGCAACTTAACACAAATAAATCTTACTACCCGCTCATATTTATAATATCGTAATTTTGAATTTAGATGTGAATAACAAATTATTTAGATGCATAATTCCATATCATTACAATAGTTTCGTGGAAATGACTTTGAGGGTACAGAACATGGAGGATATTTTCCAATTTTCATCATTTCTTCGCAACTATTTGAGACATGAAATAACATATAATTTAAAAGTTGTAGGACTATTAATAATTAACAACTTTTGCTTGAAATAATACGTTATAAAATCAATACCTTCCAAACTTAAGTTAAATCTATATTTTTAAACGGAGCTTTGGTAAGTGGGGATTTGAAAATGGACCAAAAAAGTAATACGTTGCTACCCGCTTCGATGGTCATATGGTCTAAGACACTACTATCGCAGTATACAGACCAATGATGACGGGGAGATCAAGGTTCGAATCTCGGACGAGTGTATTGAGGATCGGTTTTCCAAAATTGTTTTCCACTCATCCGCCATGCAAATGTGGGTACACTTACTATAAATATAATCTTCCTAAACCCTAAAACCATTAGCGTAATTAGTACAAAGGCGTATAACCCGAACAGTTAGTAAAACGCTGTACGAAAAATAAGTAGTATGTTTCTGTATCAGTGTCTATTATTTCATGTATGCTCTTTGGTGAAATTTACGAGTTATATATTATATAATTTATATAAAGGAGAGAGATAATCTGTACGGTGCACCGTACCATTTATTATTATTATTATTATTATTATTATTATTATTTATCTATAGATCTATGGATCGCTTCATTAAATGAATATTGACGCAAGGTGATAAAATAGAGTAGCAATATTTCTCAAGAATAGGTTATTTCGTTCTGACAAGTTGTTCAATAATCGCAGATCTAGCACAACGTGTCGGTAACTGCTGGCGCATCTAGTTTTAAATTCGGGAACCACTTTCCCATTTGTTCCCCATTTCCCACACCCCCAGTTACGCGTGGAAAACCATTTCTTACATCCATATCCTGCGACTTAGTGAGAATCAAGCTTGATTCACAAGATAACGAGAATCTATGTTGACCCATGATGCTTTGTAACAATCTAGAAACAGTGGGTTATCAGTATATTTAATTTTATAGTGGATAAACAAATATTTTAAACTATTATAATGATTAATGTTTTCTAAATACTATTATATCTTTATACATATGTATATATATATATATTAAATATTATTGATAGATTTACTTTATGGAGTTTTATTTTTTTAATTTCTTCTATAGTATAGCAAGAATTTAATTATTATATTTTACACACATATTACAATAAAAATAAAGATAAATATTATTAATGCATAATATATTTTATAAAAATAGATAGTATAACGTTAAATATATATTATCTTAAATATATTAGTATAAATTATTTAAATACATGAATTATTTTACGTATTTTAATTCAAGAACAATATAATTTATTTTAAATCCTTTTTAATATAATAAATTAATCCATTAATTAATTATTGTGTCAACACAACACAAGAACGACACGCGTGCTTTCCATTTAACTATTTATTTAAAATCTTTTCACAGCAGTAGACGCAGATCTCGGTCTGTATCTTGATTTGTTGGCGCATGTGCACTGATTAGGTTGGTTGGTTGTGAAATTTGATTGGTTCTTCCATGAATTTTTTTTAATGGAGAAGCGCGGACAACGCTGAGATTGTTTTCACTAGAGCAGAGTCACCTACGTATTTCGTGCTGATTTCTTGTGATTGGTTTAGAGCTCGTCACGTGATTACATTTCAGTTCTGCTCTTGCTCGTATGAAACCACTTAATTCACTGCTGTCATGTTGTCGATTTAACACATGGTTTTTTACCTAAACTTAGACCTAATAAGTAATAAACTAATAATGTACGTGCTCCACGTCTTACTACCTGTCCGGGATATCCACATATTTACACTAATGTGGTAGAGATGAGGAAGGTAGAATAGTACCGTGCTCCACGTCTTACTACCTGTCCGGGATATCCACATATTTACACTAATGGGGTAGGGATGAGAAAAGTAGAATAGTGCATCCACTTTTCCTGGACGCAAATGTGGATACGTTTCCCGTGAATTCTACCTTACTCATCCTTATCCCATCAGTGTAGTTAAATAAGGATAGGCCAAACTGGCAAAAAGACGTGATGCATCAAAATAAATCAATAATTATATAATAGTTTAGTTTTTATTGAATAATGACTATATTTGTTTATGTTATTTGATTTCAAATTCAATATATAAATAAATATAAATATTATTTACATGAAATATTGAGTCACACACAAAACTAGCCGCTGGAATATATAATAACACCTAAAATTAGTTAACATTATTAATATGACTTCCCATTTATTTCTAAACTTACAAACAAAAACTAGACTTGAATTTTTAATTTTTTATCGCTATTTTAATCAAAGAACTAAGCTTCTCATTCATAATTTGAGAATATCCTAATATGTGTACTGTAAGAATGAAAATGTACTGTACAATCTATTTACCCTGAAAGGCTTACCTTGACTGATTATAACACCATGGCTTGATTTTATAAGTTGCGCCATAGTGTAGTCCGTCAAGGTAATCTTGCTACCTTTAGGACAATCGAAGTGTACACACTTGGTTTACCCTTTAAGGCATTAAATTACTCCTTTAGTCACCAGTATGACACCTTATATATATATTTATATAAATACATATATATATATATATATATATATAAGTCAGAGACTTTTCAATAGCGGAAACTCACGTGCCGAGTCAGGGTTTGGCATCCACTTGTCAGGGAAACAAACACCTCTTGCGAGGCTACTTTAACCTATCATGGATGTGTCTTTCGAGAGTAGCCACGCACATTACATGCGTAGCAGGCAATGTTTGGACCCACGACCCCATGCCTGCTGCCGGCTCTATCATCACCGGACAACTGGAAACTTCCCCCACTCCACCCCCCGACTTGGCCAGATTTCTTCGGTGAGAGAAGCCGGCTCCTCCTTCCGTGAGTACCCACTAAGCAGCAAGCTTACCTTGCATGATTACACTATGGCGTAACTTATAAAATAGATCCACAGTGTAATACAGCGGTTGGCAACCTATGGCCCAACAACGTTTATATTTCTTAGCACCGCATCCAGCTTATACGCTTATGTACTAATTATGCTAATGGTTTTAGGGATTAGGAAAGTTATATTTGGAGGAAGTATACCCCAATTCGCGTGGAGGGAGAGTGGAAAACTATTTTGCAAAACCACCCTCAGTACACCTGACCGAGATTCGAACCTCAATCTCCTCATCATCGGCAATCTAGCCTACTGCGAGAGTATTGCTTTAGACCATGTGGCCACCGAAGTGGGTGCCAGCTTATTTTATCCAGGCCATTAAACATTTAGTAAACAAACAATATTGTTTTCATAAAAATAGTTTAACAGCTAATTATTATATGATAAATATAAATATAAAGTTAAAATTATTTTTCTCAGTAATTTTTATAAAGTGCCCCACAATTTTTTTTTTAACCCTCTATGGCCCACGATATCAAAAAGTTGGAATGTAATACGTCGATTCAGGGTGAACGGAGTGTACACCAGCTGATAAATATTTGAGTAGGCCTATAAGGAACACTTTGTTGGGTTTATAAATAATAGAGTTTCTTTGGCATTTGTCCACATCTGTTTTTAATGACTTACGTCAAGCAAAGCAAGTCTCGTTAAATTAAAAGAAAAAATCTACTAATTGAAAAAGAAAACAGGCTAAGCCAAAACTTTTCTATTTATTAATAGTTTGCTGAAAGCTGTAAATAAGTAGCTTATTGCTGCATACTTAGGGCCGGTCTTATGACTACCGGATACATATGGCTATCGGGAGGTTAAAGCTAGCTACCAGATAAAGGTTATCAGCCACTTTAACATTTTACGCGTATTATGAACGGAATTTATCTGCTGGATAGTTATTTGTAGGATAAATATATTTTTATGCATAAAACGCAAGGTTGGTACTGATTTTACTAGTGCGCGCATGCGTATAACCTGGCTAGTAGCTACAACGCTTAATATTTTGTTAAATAATGGCGGCTAAACGAGTGCGATTAAACAGATGGCGTCACGTGGGTGCAGAAGCTAGGAGTTCTTGAAAGTACTAATTTCGGTGTCTGCCAAAATGTGGTCAATAGTTCGGTACAATGTTTACAAAATTTAATTTATTGTACTCACATTTAAATAATTTGTTCTTATATAACTATAACTCTACAAATAGCTTGTCAGTTTTTATAAAAGTGTGAATTACATGTTCTAACTTTATAAGCGTATAACCCGAACGGAAAGTAAGACGCGGTGCTAAGTATGATTATTCTAACTTTATATATAGTTAGAACCTAAGCCTGTGCCTATTAAACACGTGAACCAAGATTTTAACCTAAAAACAGATTCTGATAGGCTAAACATCATGAAAAACAAAGCGTCACTATGGCAACGCCAATTTTAACTTTCAAATAAAAGTTATCAGGTACTTAAACCTCCTGATAAAAATGTGATGGATAAATACATTTTATATGGCAGATAAATGCTATCTGGCAGTCATAAGACGCACTTTTAACTTATCGACCAGATAAAAATATTTATCAGGTCACACGGCCTGCACAACTCCCAGCCAACATTACAGTGTTGCCATACATATAAACAACATGTTCATTTTCCATGTTCTTCTGCGAGAAATATCCTTGGAAAAACAGGGTTGCGTGACTTTTGGATCATTCTGTAGTATCGCACTTCGTAGGTGCATGTGAAATGATTGTGCCAGTTGGTTTATAAATTTAATTGGGTCTCCCAGGTTGATGTTGTCGCGAAGAAAAAGGAAAGCTGAAGTTAATTCAAGTGGCGCTGCGCGGACAACGCCGATGAGTCCGAAATCTTGTGATTGGTTTAGACCTCGTCCCATGAGTCATTTTCTGCTCTGCTATTGTTTTTCGGTGAACGTGTGAATCCACAGTTAGGGAATAGAAAACACGAACTAAAGATCTTAAAGATGAGAGGTAGATTATTCTAACCCGCTTCGTTGGCCGAATGGTCTAAGTCAGGGGTCTTCAACCTTTTCAACCTTTATTCTGTCTCTTGTTGGCTAGCAATACTGTACCCACAATATTAAGATTGAATGAAAATATTAAATTATTCGTATTAGCTCATCCTTATACACTTATACTCACATTAAGAACTAGGATTTCTCGAAAAAAAAATTTTTTGTGTGTTCTTTTCCTTTTTTTTAGATTTTTTTTATAGCAGGAGATAGCGCAATTTGTCTTGTCTACTAGAGTTAAATTGCCGGTTCAAATTATACTACTATAAAGCCACATGGCTGACTCACTCACTGACATCAATGTTTACCCACTTACAGATGAGATAGAAACTTGAAATTTGGCAAACTTAGAGCTTCTAGCTTGTAACCGACGGGAAAATAACAAAAAGTTAAAAAATTTAATTTCAATTTTTAATCCCCGAAAAAATTCAAAACGGCGCAGCAGCTTTAAAGTCGGTGCGGACCTTTCTTTGGAGGTCTCTTGTGGCTAAATGGTAAGATCTATCAAAAAACTGATTGCACCAGCAGCTACGGATTTGGTAAGATCCACAAGTTTGTTCCTATTACTTTTTGTCATATCTCCATCGGTTATACCTTAGATAGAGCTAGATTTTTTGATTTTAAGTAAGTTTCGCACATTTTCCAAATATTTTTTAATTTTCTGACACACTTATGGGACAGTTAGAATCATAAAATTTGGCAGGCCTATTGGCACATCCAATTTCCATAATCGTGCCAAATTTGATGATTCTAGCTGCCCTATAAGTGTTGAAAAACTAAAATAATATGTGAAAAATACAATACAATACCAGTAACATTAAGTTGTTACGTTCAAAACAACGCTGGAATTACATTAGTTTACATCCACTTCCAAAGAAAACTAACTAGGGGTTTGGGGGCGGAGCCCCCAACGAGCAAAGCGAGTACATTTGCATAAAAACGTAATACTTTATTCATGTAAAAAGCAAAAATTGTTGGTAAAATAACGTAAAATACGTATTTATTTTATTAGTTGATTATATCAAATATATATCTGTAGTTGTCATTTTATCTCTTGAAATAAATTTATATTTATCATGATCTGTTCGCAAAAAATGTTACCACGGGCCATTGTGGTCCGTGGGCCGTGGGTTGAAGACCCCTGTAATAAGGCGTCATTCTCACACTAGACTGAACTGCCAATGACTGGGAGATTGGGGTTCGAATCTCGGTTGGGTGTAGGGGGATAGTTTTTCCTTAATGATTTTACACTCTCCAACCATGCAAATGTGGGTACACCTCTCTTAAGTTCAACTTTTATCTTCCCAACACATTAGGGTAATTAGTACACATGCGTATAAACTGGATGGGTTGTAAAATGCGGTGACAAAAAAAAAATTCTTAAAAAGGGAAAATGGGGGACGGGATTACGTCTATTGTTAGCAGTAAAAATAAATCTCATTGGGAGCAAATATCTAATAATAATTATAATATTTGTTCCTTAATTCGTCACCTAAATAGCTGGTTCTCAATTGGACAGCCTCTGACTTAAAATAATGTTTGAATAACTTATTTACTCTTCCCCAAATTTGCTACGCGTCTCTCTATATTATCCCCGAAACACGATATTGAGTTAAACAGAGCGGCAATCTACCGATCAATAATACTTTTAATAAAAATATACAAATGGTTCCGAGTTGTTACAATTAAAGATTCACTCATTCCTGGGAATGTTCCAAGTTTTAGATTTTTTTTCTAAACCAATGGTAGCTACTTTTAATAATATTGATTAATTAGGCAATTTAAGAAAAATAGAAATACAACTTTTTAATTTTGTTAAATTATCAATTATTATTCTCATAAAAATCTGGTTAAGTAAAATCTGTCTCGTACGGTTTGAAAGAGGAAAATTTCAATCAGCTCCGATAAATACATATTTTTTTTAGCACAGTGTCTTACCACCCGCTCGTGTTATACGTGTTTGTACTAATTACACTAATGTGTTAGGGATGAGGAAGGTTTAATTTATAGGAAGTGTACCCTCATTTTCATGTAGGGAGAGAGGATATTGATTTAGGAAAACCACCCTTTGTACACCCGACCGGGATTCGAACCCTAATCTCCCTGTCGCCGGCAGTCCAGTCTATTGCGAGGGCGACGCCTTTGACTATGCGGCTACCGGAGCTAGGTATCACTAATTAGAACCGTAAAAAATTATGAGACAGATAAATGTATGTCAAAGCTCATAAGACTATACCAATATTTTGAGTTTAATAACTGGTTACATTCATTATTAAAATAAACATTAATTTCAGTTTTTATAAACACACGATTCATACAGATAGACAAATATTGTCGGTTCCATGCCTATTATTTGAAAATAATAATATAGATTTAGCAACACATATTCTAGTTTCTAATTTGTTTTTCCATTCTCACTCCACTCAAATGTGAGTACACTTCTTTTAAATATAAACTTACTGATTCCTAAAACTATTAGAGTAATTGGTACATAAGCATATAACCCTAACGGGTAGTAAGACGGGGTGCTAAAAAAATTCCTGATTCCTTACACGATTTAGCACCTTAATAATAGCCTATTTATACTACATTCATGCAACGCAAGTTATATTTGAATCTATCTCACGGCGAACACCAATAATATTACATTTACATTAAGTTTACATTCAAACTTTTCTCTACACATCGAAAAAAATGAATGGAAAGTTTTCTTATATCATTCCATTTGAAATAATCTGTTATCAAAATGTGTTGCTACAGGGATAGGGAGATTGGGGTGTGGACTGGATAGAACTAACTCAAGATAGGGATAGGGTGTAATGAGGTGGACTGGATAGAACTGGCTCAAGATAGAGATAGGATGTAATGAGGTGGACTGGATAGAACTAACTCAAGATATGGATAGGGTGTAATGAGGTCTACTTGATATAACTGGCTTAAGATAGAGATAGAGTGTAATGAGGTGGACTGGATAGAACTAGCTCAAGATAGAGACAGGGTGTAATGAGGTGGACTGGATAGAACTAAGCTCAAGATAGAGACAGGGTGTAATGAGGTAGTCTGGATATAACTATCTCAAGATAGGAATAGGGTGTAATGAGGGTGACTGGATAGAACTAACTCAAGATATGGATCGGGTGTAATGAGGTGTACTTGATATAACTATCTCAAGATAGGGATAGGGTGTAATGAGGTGGACTGGATAGAACTGGCTCAAGATAGAAATAGGGTGTAATGAGGTGTACTTGATATAACTATCTCAAGATAGGGATAGGGTGTAATGAGGTGGACTGGATAGAACTAGCTCAAGATAGGGATAGGGTGTAAATGAGGTGGACTGGATAGAACTGGCTCAAGATAGAGGTAGGGTGTAATGAGGTGAACTTGATATATATATATATATATTTAGCACCGCGTCTTACCACCCGTTCGGGAACTTGATATAACTATCTCAAGATAGGAATAGGATGTAATGAGGTGAACTGGATAGAACTAGCTCAAGATAGGGATAGGGTGTAATTAGGTGGACTGGATAGAACTAGCTCAAGATAGAGACAGGGTGTAATGAGCTGGACTGGATATAACTATCTCAAGATAGGAATAGGGTGTAATGAGGGTGACTGGATAGAACTAACTCAAGATAGGGATAGGGTGTAATGAGGTGGACTGGATAGAACTGGCTCAAGATAGAGATAGGGTGTAATGAGGTGGACTGGATAGAACTAACTCAAGATAGGGATAGGGTGTAATGAGGTGGACTGGATAGAACTAGCTCAAGATAGAGATAGGGTGTAATGAGGTGGACTGGATAGAACTAACTCAAGATAGGGATAGGGTGTAATGAGGTGGACTGGATAGAACTAGCTCAAGATAGGGATAGGTAGCGTACTTTATGTGTGGCGATGAACTTTCAAGTTCCTAGTGCCATAAAGTAGGTGAGTGATGGCTAGTTCTTGAATGTTCATTAATTTAATGTCCTACACTTCACATTTATTTTTAAAAGAATGAAAATAAATATCATTATTACTAACGATTTTAAGTTTTGTACAAAAAATTATTATGTTTTAAAAATATTTCATGCATCCATGTTCTAACCACTATTTAAATTATGTTTACCTCCACTCAATTTTGATATTAAAAACAATTTGATTTGAAATTAATCAAACTTTTTATTTAAAATTGTTACAGTTTGTTCACTAATTTTAATGTTTCGAACATAATTTATATAATCACATTCTTCAACTTTTAATTAAAATTCAAACACATGAGTTGTTTTCAACTCATAACATAAATCAACGTCAATTTTATTAATATATTTTGTTAGTTATTTAATTAATTGCCTGGTCGAATGGTTTAAGGAAGCCCTGGGCAAACTACGGCCCACGGGTCACATGTGCCCCGTCATGTATTTTTACGCGTGCCCACAAGCTATAGCTATCAATTTAAGAAAAAAAAAATTCTAAAAATACCAGAAACAAAAAATATGTCCTTATGTAAGTATGTCCAAATCAACGACTAAACTTCAACTTGTAATGATAGTCCACCAATTTAATCTAGATTTAAGAGAATCACTGCGTTGTTGTAAAATATGTATATTTTTCAATAATTCTCTTGATTCTGACAAATTTGCAACATTCAAGATATTGATCTAAATATGTTTTGTTTATGGATCAACCCGCATGATGCGAATAAGCATTTTTATAAGCGTAATAACATCTCCTTACGATCAAGCACTACCAATGAGTATTTATAAACTGTTTTAAGAATTTCAACTATTAAATTTACACCTGACATTAAATAAAATAATGAAAGATGAATACATTACATTCATCTCATTTAGTTCTGTTTTACTGGAGAATCTTTTTTTTATATCTTTCTAGCTTTCCTATACTATTTAAATATTTTTATATAATAAATTGCGTTCATCAAAAAATTATATTTTACTTGGTAGCCCATTATTATAGTTAAATTTTCAATAGACTCCTTCAGCTATAGATCATTATTATTATTATTATTATTATTATTATTATTATTATTATTATTATTATTAGCACTGCGTCTTACTGCCCGTTCGGGTTATACGCACTCACGCTAATGTGTAATGGTAAGCTGATTGTGAGATGAAATGGAGGACCTACAGTTTAACGTGGGATCCGAACCACGGTGGAGGCCTGTCATTCCACACATTCACAAGTTGTGATTAATACACGTCTTGTCAGAGGTGAAGGAAGGGTTTGGTAATAAGATAGATTCGTGCCGGAACCAAGGATCGAACCCCGGACCCCCAGCACATAAGTCTGACACCTTACCCCTAGACCATCAGACTACCCTTCAGATAGAGAGTATTTGTCAAAGCCTGGTCTAACGCATTGCTCTCGAAACAGACTGCTCTTCCGATAGTGGGGAGAACGGGGTTTTAATATTGGTATTGTGTACTAAGGGTGGTTTTTCATAAATGGTTTTCACTCCTCCCAACAAATGTGGATATATTTACTTTAAATTCTGCATTATCATCACTACACTCTTAGCGTAACTAAAATACGTAAAAATCTCGTATTGAGCGGAAGAATTTTTTTTTTATCACCTTTACATGGATTCGAACGTGAAAGGGTGACCTGGCGGACTAGGGGTAAGGTGTCGGACTTGTGTGCTTGGGAGTCCGGTGTTCAATCCTTGGTCCCGGCACAGGTTTTTCTGATTGCCAAACCCTTCCTTCACCTCTGACAAGACGTGTATTAATCACAACTTGTGAATGTGTGGAATGACAGGCCTCCACCGTGGTTCGGATCCCACGTTAAACTGTAGGTCCTCCATTTAATCTCACAATCACCCTGCCATTACACATTAGCGTAAGTGCGTATAACCCGAACGGGTAGTAAGACGCGGTGCCAATAATAATAATGTTTCTCATTCTTAGAACATTAGTGTAATTCGTACATACGCGTACAACCTATAGATGTAGTAAGATGCGAAGATAAAATAAAAACCAGTTAATCAAATAACTAAACAATTAGATAGGTATCCAAGTAAGTTTACCGGTTCTAAACATTTCTCTATCTTGTACAAACCACGCCCTTCCTCAGGAAAAGGCGGAAGTACAATTCTCTCTTTCATCCGCTCACCTGCTTCGGCTTTATTCGTGAATGATCTAATGCCATGCGCTCATGCGTTACACGAACCACTACGTTCTTAATAAACACTTATTTAAACATAGTTTTTAATTTCTAAACAAAAGAAGTGTAGGCTACGAGCCTACCAGTTACTTCTTTTAATATCCTACCATTTAATTTTAACACCTTTGTTCTTTGTTTGATATAACTTCACTTTGTTTACAATTGTAATTTAGTTTGAATTAGAGTGGCGTGATTTTGTTTGAAAATTCTGCCGCAACACAGCGCTGCGTTCGGGACCGCCCCCTTTGGCATTGCCCATGCTACGATCATACATTTTACTGTCAGGCGGCTTCACTCAGTACCTACCTTACAGTGGCCGAGTGCGCGTACCTTTACCGTGTTCTGCCATCCTTGACCCACATGGTTACATTGTGTTCGGACAAACTTTGATTAGTTACGAGAATCAGAGTATGAAGTCGGAGTTGAAGATTGTCGCCGTGATTGCCGCGTTCTGCTCAGGTACCAGTGACATTATTTACATATATTAAAATATGTGTTTCTCTTTTTTTAAAAAAGGAACGTTTTGAATCTTTTGAAAATAGAACTAGGCGGAAAACGGTGTTAGAAATGTTTTTTTTTTCTATTCTCTCCAAACAAGTTTTTGAAACAAAACTTTGGTCCCCAACTCCTTATTTATAATATTTATCGAATATTGTTGTTAAATAAACTATTTTTATAGCCACGATCATTTTTTTGTGTACAACAATGGCCTATTTATAGGTTAACGTCTAATTCTCTTGAATGTTTGATTGTTTATTAAAAATAGGAATTAGAATTTTTGTACATAGCTGTAGTAAATAACTATTTGCTGAGCACTACAGTTATGTCACAATATAGTGTTAATTCACATATTTGTAGCAAATTATTTCATTTTAGTTACAAACAATGACAAAAATAAAAAAAAATATTAAAGTATTATTTGTATTCAGAACGAAAATTTAAACTTTCCTTTTATAATATTCTTATCTAAATATAACTATAGAAATCACACATTCTTTTCAAAGCGTAAATAAAACAAATCAAAATATGTATTTTATCCTTTAAAACCAACGCGAATCTTTTGAAAATAGAATGAGGCGGATGGGGATGAAGGGTGTGAGGGAATATTTTTCTATTTCCTTTACACAAGTTTTTGGAACGAAACTTTGGTCTCAAACTCTTTCTTGATATAAACGTTATTTTGGCGTGTAGTCGTGCCAAAGAAAGCGGGAGAGAGTTAAAGAGGGCGTTCCACGCACACACACATCCTGTAGGTGTGAGAGAGACAGGGAAAACTTCTCTTCAGGTGGCTGGCTGGTGGTGCGACATGGTCCGCAAACACAAACGTAGATAAGAGAGTTGTAGCTCGCGATCGACTAGTTCAAACCGAACTTATTTCCCTCTCTAACTGAACTAGTTCACTCAAGGTTGCCAACTCTATTAGTCTCGAGCGATAATACAGTACCTGTACAGTCTAATTTTCACAGGAAGGGACTTTTAGAAAATACTTTTTTTTTTTAGTTCAAAATTGATAACATATTACTATTTTATAATTTTATTTTATAGGTATTGATAATACTTATCAAAAGTGACGGCTTCAGATAACATGACTGGGCGTATGAATAGGTGAAATGAGAGCTAGTAACTTTTATAGCATCCGCCTTAGTGGATGAATGGTCTAAGGCGTCACTCTAGTGTTGGACTGGCCTGCTGATGATTGGGAGGTCGGGGCTCGAATCCTGGTCGGGTCTACTGAGGGTGGTTTTTCCCCAAATGGTTTCCCACTCTCCTTCCATGCAAATGCAGGTATATTACCTCTAAAATGCTTCCTCTCTCATCACTAGCCCATTAGAGTAATTATTATTGCGTGTAGCCTGAACAGGTAGTAAGACTCGGTGATAGATTTTTTTTTCTTTCTAGATGTCAATTATAGGTATTAATGTATATAAAATTAGTCGGCCAAAGATCACATGACTTGACTTATGAATACATGAAAATATATCTAGTAGCTTTGGGTTCTCAGATAAGGTTATTCATACGAAAATTGGGCTGTATTTTGCCAAGCACGCAGAATATTACTTTTGTTTATCATATTATATATAAACAAATATGTAGATTTTGGTGCTTATAAATAAGTGGTGATACTAGTGCTTAGGTCCGCCATTATTTTATAAATAAATTGCCCCAACATAAAAATTATAGTCCACACAGGGATCTAAACCAAAATATCGTGTGCCGGGGGCAGTGGGGTAGTTGAGTTATCATCTAAAATTTAGAGTTTAAGGCTGGTGGAGAAAGGGAAAAGATATGCCATGAAGATCAACAGCGAGAAGTCAAAAGTGATGGTGGGATTTCAAAATATGAAGAACCGCTGAAAATCAAAATTGTAAACCAGGTGTTTGTAAACATAAAGCAGTTCAAGTACCTGGGAAGTCTGCTGACAAAGGATGGCTACTGCAACAAAGAAATTAGGTCAAATATTGCCATGGCCAAGGAAGCTTTCAACAAGAAAAGGTTACTTTTGACCAGTGAGTTGAGTTTGGAACTGAAGAATAAACTGATGAAATGTTAAATTTGGAGCAGAAACTTGGACTCTCAGGAAGATGGAAACAAATACTTGGAGAGCTTTGAAATGTGATGCTGGAGAAGACTTGAGAAGATCAGGTGGACAGACAGGGTGACAAATGAACAAGTCCTGAGAAGAGTGGGTGAGAAGATCAGGTGGACAGACAGGGTGACAAATGAACAAGTCCTGAGAAGAGTGGGTGAGAAGATCAGGTGGACAGACAGGGGGACAAATGAACAAGCCCTAAGAAGAGTGGTGAAAAGATCAGGTGAACAGACAGGGTGACAAATGAACAAGTCCTGAGAAGAGTGGGTGAGAAGATCAGGTGGACAGGCAGGGGGACAAATGAACAAGTCCTAAGAAGAGTGGTGAGAAGATCAGGTGGACAGGCAGGGGGACAAATGAACAAGTCCTAAGAAGAGTGGTGAGAAGATCAGGTGGACAGGCAGGGGGACAAATGAACAAGTCCTAAGAAGAGTGGGTGAGAAGATCAGGTGGACAGACAGGGGGACAAATGAACAAGTCCTAAGAAGAGTTAGTGAGAAAATAACCATTTTGGATGTGATTCTTCGGTACAAAGCAAACTGGACCGGACACATCCTTAGGAGGAACTGTCTACTTAATGACGTCATATAAGGAAAGTTTGAGGGAAAGAGGAGGTTGGGAAGGAGTAGGATTAAAATACAAGACAACTTGAAAGAAAAATAAAATTCTGGTAGCTGAAGGAGGAGGCAGAGGACAGGGCGCATTGGAGGTCTAAGTTCAATGACAAAAGGAATTGACCTGTCGTAAGAGAGAACATCTAATTATAAAATAACTAGAAAGTTAAAAGATTTCATCTCACGTATTTATATGTCAAATCATGTGATCTGCAGCTGTTACTTTTGGTTGATATTACCAATACCTATGAAAAAACACTAATAATAGAGTAAAATGTTAGCAATGTTGACCGCAAAAATATGTTTATATTTTACTCTAAATGTTTATTCGTAAGAAAATCAAGGTAAATTATACTTTTAGTATAGTAACACAAAATTGGATCCTACTATTGTACAGTTGGTTAAATTGTATAAATAATATCCAGAGCATAGAGTTGGCAATGCAGAGTTCGTCTCTTTGCACTGGAACACATTGAAATAAAAAAAAGCGATTCTTTGGCAGATCTTGGTCACATAAACACAACGATAAAAAACAACATATATGTATAATTAATTAAAGCTATCTCTTGCCACTATGTTAGTATTACGTGGGTTCAAAGGATGGTCATTATTTGACATTTCACTTGTCTAGCAAAGCTCTATCTCCTCTAAACGACCCCAAACAATAATCATCATTGTACCAATATCTGTAGTGATATCACCGTCATGGGTGGTCGGTCCCTAGAACAGATTAGTACAGTGGAGGCAACTTAATTAATTTTGAAGACACTTGCCCACATGGTGGTGATCGAAAGCAGAGATACACATTTTCTCGTAAAATTTCCACATTGACGGCTTACGATCTCTTAAGAAGGTGAATGGATTGTGTTGGGGAAGGCGTTACCTAAAGCTTATCACACGTATTACATAAATCCATCAAATAGTGTGTGGGTGTAATGAGTATGGGTAAAAGGGGGGGGAGGGGATTGTTAGCAAACACTTAAAACAAAGATGGAGAACCTGTGGCCTTATGATATGTTTGGTGCGTCCTTATTACATATTTAGTCAACTAGGCCTATGTCTGTTCATCGTTTATAAATGATACATTCTAAAACTCAAATTGTATTCCCACAATATAATAAATTGAAGTGTTTTACTAACTTTTGAGATGTTTGGTTAGCAGAACTTTATTCTTGAGTGATTTTCTATTCCTTATTACAAGCTGATCTAATTATTTTAAGCACTATTGTACATAACATATCTACAGTTGAATATAAAAATAAACCAAATATCTATGGAGAATAAGCTCGAGAAAAAGCGAAAAAACTGTTCTGCCAAATATTTTATAATTTTATTATTATTATGTTTTAAAGTTTTCCTCTATGAATATAATACTAAATTTATAAAATAATTGAAATTTGACTTCGTTGAATAAAAACGAAAAAAGACTAAAAAACATTCGCTTCTTTATGGGTTCCTACAAAAATATTAACTTATGTTTAGTTAAAGCACGTGTTTATAATTTACAAAACTTACTGTACATGAAGTGTGCAGCCTTATTAGAAATCCGTGAAGTGACAATTGGTCTTCTAATGTCAAAAGGTTCCGTACACCCATAACTCAAGACATTCTTTAAACTATATTAACTATAGTATTTATCCTGACTACGAGCCTAGGGTCCCTGGTTCGATTCCCGGCCAGCACTTTGGATATTTTTCCCGAAAGGAGAATTACACCAATGGTCAACGTGGTTTGGTTAGTTAGGCTTAAGTTAGGTTTAATTTTTTTTAAATTTAGCACCACGTCTTACTACCTGTTGGGGTTATACGCTTAAGTACTAATTACACTAATGGATTAGGAATTGGGAAGGTTGAATTTAGAGGAAGTGTACCCCATTTGCGTGGAGGGAGAGTGGAAAAACATTTAGGAAAACCACCCCAAGTTCACCCGACCGAGATTTGAACCTCGATCTCACCGTCTTAGGTTTAAGTGTTTCCACTGATTCCACATCCTCATACTCACTATCACCATCATACTCACTATCACCCTCATACTCACTATCACCCTCATACTCACTATCACCATCATACTCACTATCACCCTCATACTCACTATCACCATCACCTCCATCTCATCAGGACATGTAAAGAGCCTCCACGGAAAGGATGTACGATTAGTACATTTGGACGTCCCCTGTACAACGGTACATTAGTACTGGCTGATCTTTCCACTACTGGGCTACTCGTATATATTATTACTACTATTAGTACCCCGTCTTACTACCCGTTCGGGTTGTACGCACTTACGCTAATGTGTAATTGTAGGGTGATTGTGAGATGAAATGAAGGACCTACAGTTTAACGTGGAATCCGAACCACGGTGGAGGCCTGGCATTCCACACATTCACAAGTTGTGATTAATACACGTCTTGTCAGAGGTGAAGGAAGGGTTTGGTAATCAGATAAATCTGTGCTGGGACCGAGGATTGAACCCCGGACCTCCAGCACAGAAATCCGACACTTTACCCCTAGACCGCTAGGTCACCGTTTTGATATTAACACATCTGGTCTACAGTAGACCGGGTGTTTTGGTACACGTTCAACCACCGAGCGCTGTAGTCGATCCGCGATTGTGAGAAGGAAACTTGGATGGCTGTTATTTATTTTTTGGAACTCTATTTAAATTGTTGGAATTATTTATTTTAGAAAAAATAATTAAAATTTTTCCAAAACTAATTTTTTTTTATCTCGTTTCTCTAGTAGCATATCTCTTGGTCAAACGCTTCATACTCCCTTTAGATTGGTCACGAACTAGTGAACTACTGAACTACAAGTTTGAGGTAGTGATATAGTGAACTACTGAACTAGGCCTACAAGCTTTAGGTCGCAAAATAGTGAACTACTGAACTAGGCCTACAAGCTTTAGGTTGCAAAATAGTGAACTACTGAACTAAGCCTACAAGCTTTAGGTTGCGAAATAATGAACTATTGAACTAGGCCTACAAGCTTTAAGTCGCAAAATAGTGAACTATTGAACCAGGCCTACAAGCTTTAGGTCGCAAAATAGTGAACTACTGAACTAGGCCTACAAGCTTTAGTTTGC
This sequence comes from Timema bartmani, assembly GCA_902151455.1. Classification (NCBI taxonomy): domain Eukaryota; kingdom Metazoa; phylum Arthropoda; class Insecta; order Phasmatodea; family Timematidae; genus Timema; species Timema bartmani. The sequence continues at coordinate 35,142 of CABFWB010005091.1, forward strand.
GAAATAGTGAACTACTGAACTAGGCCTACAAGCTTTAGGTTGCGAAATAGTGCATTATTGAACTAGGCCTACAAGCTTTAGGTCGCAAAATAGTGAACTATTGAACTACAAGCTTTAGGTCGCGAAATAATGAACTACTGAGCTACAAGCTTTAGGTCGCGAAATAGTGACCTACTGGGCTACAAGCTTTTAAGTCACGGAACTACTGAACTACAAGATTCAGGTCTTGAACTAGTGCACTACCGGTATTTTAAACTGGTTGACTATTGAACTAGATAAATGAACTGTTAATTCCATTGAACTGAATAGGTCTGAACTATTCCCAATTCTGGCGGTTTTCACTCCTCGCGTGTTTCCCACAACTGGAGTTGCCGGAGCAGTGACCTTGGTGTTAGGATGTACTAAGAGGGTAGAAAGAGAGGGGGAAAGGAGACCAAGTTGATTGGACTCTACTCCCTACTAATCTAAAGGGCCTTAATTACCAACTATTAAAAGTTTGAGCCAGAAGGAACAAGCTACGCCCCCTTTTCCCCTTCAATTCACTCAGCTTTCATTTTGTTCCTCGGTAACAATTTTGAGACTTACTTGAAAGGAGATGTATGCTTAGAGAAGGGATTCCCTACGGGGTTTTTTTTTTAGGAACCCTTAGAATATTTCGTAAGATCTCGGGGAATCCATATTAGGTTCGACAGGGATAAAATACAAAATGGCCCTAAACCAGTAGGGGTAATAAATAACATATTTTTTTTAGCACCACCCGTTAGAGATGTACGTTTATGTACTAATTACGCTGATGGTTTTAGGGATTTGATAGGTTATATTTGTAGGAAGTGTACCCGCATTTGCGTGTAGG